>JAZGTI010015049.1:0-13687 GCA_036877585.1 Botia kubotai
ATCATGTCATTATTCATTGTGCAATTTCATTGGAACACATAAAGCTTTACAGTTTTGAAACACAGAAACACAAAAGGCATATTAGACCATAAAATGCCCTCATTCAGAATCTAACATCCTGTTCACATTCGAGGAAGGACCAAGTGCAATTAATTAGAGCTCTGCCCATGGGGCAAAATGGCTTATATGCATTTACTGATTAAGTGAAATGCGCTACATTGAATGAGCCACAGCACAGAGCTTGTTCAGGGAACATCAGAGCCCACGCTTCTTTGCTAATCTAAAGAATCCCCAAAAGATCTAATATAAACACAGCTAAGGGAGACTGAGGAAGTTCTGTCATCAACCAGCAGAGTAGGATGGATATCTGTGTATCACCCACTGACAGGATATGATGAGGAACTGCACTAAATTGCCTTACTTCACCTCAGAGATTTAGCCTCAATGCAGCAATGACATGGTGAAGGAAGCTTCTACAAATTTGCTGTAATTTGGGAACAGCTGACCAGCTTGTAAATTGATTCAGAGCCAAAAAGAGTTACATCTAAAGAGGTTTAGTTGTTTAAATAGTCTATGACCATACAGCTCTCAGAAATGATTAGCAGGTCAATGCTAAAAATAAAATTTAACTAACCATAGTTGATGTCTAAGGCTGTGCACTGGACTATGTTAAACATGAATCCCCTTGTAACAAAAATTAACATGGTTTGTGCTCATAAACTATTTTGTGTAGTGAATTATTGGCTGAACCATCAAAATTCCAAATATTTAGAAACCAAAACAAGACTTTACAAGACTTTATTGTATGATAAACAGATTTGGTGGCATGACTATAAGGTTCTGAACCTCCACTATATGACTTTACATGTTAATACAGGTATCAGCTAGAAAACATCACATATCAGTAATATATATTCACTATTTTTTGTACAAAGGAGAAAGACAGGGAAAAAACTATAGTCCAAAAACAGACAAGGGCAAACGAAATTGCACTTTGACAGACTCAGGTCTTTATTTGCTCTGTGTTGGGAGCCCATTTCACTGGCCATTACTAAGAGAATAGCCACAGTTTGTCCCTCCTTAACATCTGATAAGGGGTATTATTACTGAAAAAACAGACCAAGTCCTCTGACGATGGATCCATGCTTAGGAAGATGAGAAGTCAAAAAGTTAAGGTATAGAAGAGATTGTGGATCAAGTTTGAGGGAAGACTGTGGTTGGAAAGGGGTAAGGGGCAGACGTACACAATCTTCCATTTAAACAAGCCCACCACCCCACCCAACCCCAATGTCCACCACCTAGGAGATGACATGTAAGTCCCACGTCAGGTCTATAAATTGCTCAAGTAATGAGAAATGGGTTAATTCTAATGTGCTAAGAAAATCAGGGTCAGGCCTAAGGTAATACTTTTAGCTATTCTAATTACAATGCCAAATATTTAGAGATACACTACAAGATCATGCAGGCTGGAATGTCAGACCCCTGTCACTAGTCAAACAGCAAAAAGGATAAAACAGGCAATAATTAAAGATGAATATCTGCTGTTGTTGTGTAATTAAATAATCCAAAAAATTCAATTTGGCACAGCCAGGCTGAGTCAAAAAGAAGATATGACCTACTGACTTTCAGAGTTAAAGGCACATGATGACTGCTCATGTACAGTATATGAGACAGAGACTGAATAACTTGTATACAGAAAATAAGACCATTACTAAAACTGTATGGCTCATATATTTACTGCAGACTAATGCACGCTCTCTAGTGAGTAATGAACTGAATGTTGAGGGAGGTCAACAAGAGGTAAACTCAGTGGCGTACATGAGGGAAAGAGAGATAGGGAAAGAATGAATGTGCTACAGTCCCTCAGGTCTACGTCCTGGGTCATTTAGAGTTCTCTTCATGCCTCATGTCCAGCTCATTCCTTCTTTCTAAGGGAAACAGTCCTTGTAAGTGCACAAGGAGTAAATCAATTAACTTGCTTTCTTTGCCCATTTAGTCCCCCTTCCTTCCATTCATCCCTTCATCTTCCTCATTCTCAGTGGATGGGATCAGGGATGGCTGTGTTGTGCTGTCTTTGACAAGGTCAGCACCATAGGTCATAAAGAGACCGTCACAGTTAACCCTTCAGTGCTGCTGAGGGTCCTTTTGACCCAGTATTGATATACTCAGGATTAACTGACACAGAATTACTACAACATACTGTCAGCTTTTTCATCTAGACATTTTTCCTAAATACAAAATAAGTCAGTAATACCATTGAAGTTTAGTAATGATTGAAAATTAGACTGGTTATTAATGTAAGATTACTGAGGGAAAAATATGCAAATTGCGATGAGCTGGGTTTGTCATGTAGGGTAAACTTGACCCTGTAACATCCAAGCTACATCCAACTTTAATGTTAACAGCACATAGGGGTTAAAAGTGACACAAGAAATTGGGGCTAAAACACTGTTCCTCTGTCTCTTACACACACACCCTTCAGACACAGACTTCCTTTTATGAGTGAGGAAGAAGAAGAACAAAAGAGAAGTAAATTCTCCCACATGTTTCAATGTCTAAGCATTTGATGAATTGCATCTTTCTGTGTGTGTCCTATCCATTATCAGTGATGTTATCTCTTTATCTCCTATTTCCCAACAGTGCATCTGTTCTCTTCAAAAGGAAAATGCAGCTCCTGAAATCACAGGCTCTAAAATGCGCACGCTGAGAGAACCAGGTGGTGTGTTGTTTTTCCTCGGTTGCAATTCCGTTGCATTCTGTTGTAGCCCAGGAAATGTGTGTGCATGCAGGCATTTGTTTCTGTGTGCTAGCGTGCATATGCTTGGTGTCTTGTAGAGTGACAGTTTGAACTAAGTGCTTATTCCAAAGATGATGCCAAAGTTTGGAGGGCAAACTGACCTCTCCATTCATGAACTCACATTGCCTCTGCCAATGCAGAGACCTCGCCAATGATAATTAGCTAAGTCTGCATGTGACAACCAAGAGACCTGCTGAAAATTGGAGAACAGGATCGGAGAAGAGGGACTCGCAGACTCATCAAGGCTGAATTACAAGACCACTAACATCACATCAAGGGGTTGGATTTAAAAACAGGTCAGTTTGCGGCTTTTGTGACATGCTGTTTAATGGCAAATTATAGTGTGAGAACAATACCACTTCACACACAAACCCAATAAAACAATCGCCAATCCACTGAAAGACAAGAGCGAGAGAAAGGCAAACAAAATGGGTGGTGAGCGACGTGTGAATTGCCCCAGCTCAATCAGAGAGACCTTGCCCCATTTATCACTGTCTCTTTGTGGCCATCAAACTCACTAACGGTGCTGTCGAGGGGAAGACGTAGATGTTTGGCCCTCGATTACACTCAAACCAGAGGGAACGAATGAGATGACCTCATAATCTAAATTTACAATAAAAACAACATCTTCCAAAACACAGCCTAAAAAATGACTTTGTCATTTTAGTGTGGGGCCCAAGTGGAGCTGAACCATGTCTAACCCAAATCTCTGTCCATACAGTCCCTTAAGCTCAGAGCGGTGTGGGCTGAACCATAGCTGGGCAGGAACCCTGTCAATCAAAAATAAAAGGCCATTCGCGGCTCTGGCAGCAAACTAAACAAGGCCATCTTTCCAAAAGGACCACATCAATTAAAGGTTAGACCCATGTGATGTTCTCCAGGGAAGCTTGAAAAACCAGGTTGTCTTAAATCAGATCTTTAACCAATCTTGCAGAGACTCTTATCTATTGGTTCCTTTGTGGTGGCAATTTTCCCTCAAGCACTCGTTCTGTCTGTTGTTCTTGTAAAAGATTTCCACATTTGGTTCTGTACATGGAAACCATCTTGACCTATTTCTAATGAGCTTTCTAATCTCATTACATATAGTTAAAGTGTATATATTCATCAAAACAAAAGCATATCAATGTCATCAAAGCTAACAGAAGTGATGTGGCCGAAGCAGGTATAGAAATCTGTTGAAAATCTGTTTTCTGCTGAAAATCTGAGTTAAATCAAAACCTCAAGTATCTCAAAATCTTAGTCTAGTGGTGAGATTAATAACTTGTTCTTTAATTTTATCATTTGTAAAGATCTATGTAAGAACATCTGAGGTAAAATAAGCAACAGGATTGCCTCAGCTGTGACGGCTTACAGCGGAGACCAGAAACTTGTTCTGAGCTTGTTCTGAGAAGAAAGCTAAAAGTGCCCGATTCTCTTCATCATTGTTTTGTGAGCATGTGGGAATTTTGGATTACTAATGTCTGCTGTGCTTAAGAGTAAAAATGGAGGAGGTTTGTTACTACTGTGTTAATTCTGAATTGATTTGCTGACTTTGCTTTTCTTCAAAGCTCCTCCTTTTGGTCTGCTCACTTTCTAACGCTCTCTTTCTTTTTCTCTCCACGTCCGTACTTCATCACTCTCTCCTCCCCTCATAGATAAGCTCACGCTGAGTGGCGAAGTGCCTGGTCTTTTTGAGAGAGAGACGGAGAGTAAGAGAACGAGGAGAACATGAATCAAGCCGGTGACAGAACAGCGGGGAGGACAGCAGATGTCACAGAGAGAGAGAGCTTTTCAATCAGCCTGTCCTTCCAACACGTGGACGAAGGTGAAGCACTTCAGTGGGGGAAAACCCCTTACCTTGACAAACACACATAGAAAGACACACACACCACTTTCACCCCCCTCATTAAGCAGACTCCTTTAAGACCTCCTTCCTTTAAGAGTCACGCAACAGGGTTAGAGGGCCAAAGGGAAACGAGGTGATGAAATGCATGCTAAACACTGAGAAAGGAATGACCGAAAGAGGAAGCAACAAACTTTAAAAGTAAAAGTCAACAAGCGAACAATTATACGTTACCTTAGCACAAGTAAACAATTGTTATAGAGCTATAAATCTGATGTGAATAACAGTTAATAAATAAAGGTTTTGATAATGGATAAATTTAATGATAAAAGTTTAGTTTATTAAAGTCTATTTGCAGACATTGATAACTGCAAATCTAAGCACAGTTTGTAGCATTGGTAAGCCCTATATTGAGTAGTCCACAGTAGTTCCCCAGAAGAAAAATTGAGTTCAATTCACATTTTCACTCCATTTAAACTCAATGCTGTTTAGAAGAAACAATTGAGTAATTAACTATGCCTTTCTGTTGATTTGTCATTCCTGTGGGTTTAATTATTGTAAATTAAAGGTAAAGTGTGTAATTTCTCCTCCACCAAATTGAAAAAAAATAATGTTTTCAAATAGGATTCCAGACATTGACCCCATCGGCCATATGTTGGGCTGGTCAGGATGTTCAAATAAACACAGAAATATTTTGATAGCACCACCGAGCCACACTATGTACATTTAAATATAAAATTTAACTATATTAAATTTGAAATTTAACTACAGCTTAGCCAAATTCTACAATCTGCTTTGCTTGAATCTATGTGGCGCCTATGTGGCCACTTATGTGTCTGTTTTCCAATGTTTATGTCTCATTCTCCATCTGCAGAGGCTTTAGTAACACCACCTCGCTCTTGCTCCGTATGACAGCTGCTGCCTCTTTTCTTCTCTACCCAGAATTCTGTGCACCACCAGAACAAATGTGATTTACAGGCAGTCTAGGGACAAGAAACAACCTCAAAAACTGCAGAACTGCTCAGAGCAGTAGCTGAAGTCTCTGGCCTGGCAGTCTTTCCCTCTGCAACACAAAGCATGTCAACCATTACTAAAACAAAAAACGGCACCTTCATAAGAAGAAACAGGAGTGGTACACCTGTTTTAGGGCTACAAAATGAGTCAAGAATGTCTTTCTGCCTCTTATCAACTGCTCACGGATCGACAGGGTCATCTCTGCACTGCTTTTGATCTGTGCTGCTTCCCTGACCCTCCCTGAGAATAGATCGCCTGACTTATGTTTGTTAACAGTGGCCATAAGTATTTAAAACAATCTCCGTCAGTCCAAGCCTCCTCTACATCCCAGAGGTCAAAGAAATCTCTGCCTTTAAAAACCCTTGTTGTCGGGTGAGGATGAAAGGAGGAATGCTGCATTCCGAACTTCTTTAGATTTCCTTCCGTGACAACCCCTGATGAATGTTCATGACGTCCAGCTTTCTGTTTACTTGTGCTCTGGAGGAGCGGAGAGGGCCAGTGTTGAGTGTCTGTATGTGGCAGGGAGAATTACGCCTGTTCCCAGCCTGCCTATGGTGCCTCTCAGTTGGAGACTCATGTGGCCCCTGCTCCACTGAAGCCACACAAACAATGGACCAAGACCCTTCATGAGTTCAAGAGCTGTGTTGATATTTAAACTCCAGGGAGATCTACTGTTTTGCCATCTATCTTCATCTCACAAGATCTGCCATTGTTTTATCTCAGCAGCAGGGGGTCTGAGACACTGTATATCTGTATGAAATACACCTAAAACTTCTTTATAAAACAAGCCTTAAGTAAATAAAAGGCATTTACTATGTGTCTCCATGACTAATCAGCTTTGTCCTCGTTTCCGAGCAACACAGATACAGGATGTGTGGTTTGTGTGTGGAGCCAAAAGTGTATTTGCTCACTCCGCAGGACATGTGGCACTTTGCGGGTTGACCCAGCAGGGCGGCGCTGAAGTTGGTCACTGTAAGGAAGAAGGGCTGTGTGTTTTAGGCTTAGGGTTACTGCGGAGACACAGCAGGCAAGCAAGGAACCAAGAGCTTTTTAGTGACCTTTCTTGCACCTACAATGGACCATTTTTAAGCAGGAATTCTCTGAATATTTGTCATGTAGACTTAATAGCTTAACCAACCAGCCATTGCTTTGTAAAAAATAATGGTATATGGTATAGGTATAAAAAAATATTACTTTAAATATTCTTTTTGAGTGGTGTGTTTATGAAATTTCCCATCAACCTCTTCCCTTTATAATTTTTAGACTGGAATCTGACAATTCGGAGGAAATGTTTCCAGTTTTTGTTTGGTCAGCAAATTGTGGCACATCAATGATTCATAGTACTGTCATGGGGCCACACAGTACACATACAAACAAACAAACAGACAGACACACTATGACCTCACTCATGTCTATCAGCTTTAACAGGACTAAACTATACAGTACAACCAACAAGCAATGCTGTCGTCCCTTACTTCAAAAACTTTTTTACACTCAAACCTGGCTTTATTTTAAACATGAAATAATATAAAGACTCCAAACATGCATTCTTGTGTCTTAGAATTATTTGCATAACCAGCTGTTAAAAACAAATGTTACCATGTAGCTATAAACATGCTTAACTAACTTAGTTTGCTCAGCAAGATTCTGCATTTCACCAAAGCAAAAACTAAATATTCTTGACATCATTATACGCATGCAACACAGAGAGCTGACTTTGAACTGGCACAACGCATTTCTTGTTTGTCTTTGTTGATAACGAACATGTTATGCTGAGCATGTGCGTGCCATTTGCTGCTAATTAGATTGTAAGCAGTGCAGTGAAGCGTGTGTTGTAGCTTCCCTCCCTCGACAGTCCATCTGATAAAGAAGCCATTTCGACCATCAACAGTTTCCATTATGCAAGAAGCCCTTAATGTGTGTCCAGCTGAATCTGGGAGTCAAGAAAACACCCCCAATCTGCAGAAACCAGATCTACCAAACAGATGTCTATCTGGTCTCCAAATTGAATTAGTGATTGGGGGGTGGGATGTCTATCTCTGTCACTCATAACTTTTGGCCAATCATAACAGTAAAGAAAAACAACAGAATTTGTTTAAAAGGCTATTCTCCACAGTAATTTAAAATGATAGCTTGAAGTGGAGAGATTACAGAGTGGAACTAAAACCCGGTGAAATGCATGCGTTGCCTCGAGGACCGAATACAACCGCAGCACGTTTTAGGATTGCAAGAAAACCCTAAAGTGGATGTCTCCCAAATTCTTGATGAGTGTGTCTTCAAGTTAGCGCTTAGCATAACATAGCGCTTAGCTCTTTTATGACGCGTGACCACATGCCAGGTCATAATGATTGGATCGTAAAAAGTGGGTTTTGTATACCCGCAATGGAGCCAGGTAGTTGAAGGGGTGGGGTTGAAAAATAAAAGAAATTAGTTAGGAAAAGCAAAGTCATTTTCATTACATTTTAATAAAAGACTATAAAGTTGTAGAAAAAATTGCACCACGATGCAATTGTGCACAAACAGACCAGGAACGAAGATATTCAGCACACCTAACATCTTACACACTCAACTCTGATAAAGTCACTGACTGCCTAATTGTACTTTTCTTTAATTTGGCTTCTTTGAACACAGGAAAACCATTGCTGGATAATTTCATTAGGAGGGTCATTATGTCCTCACCATGTCTATCCACACTCCATTCACTCTCAGTATCCCCTCGATGAAGTGTGTGTATGTGTGTGTTTCTAATAGGACGGGGTCTGGACGTTTCTGGGCAGCGAAACCTGAACTCTCAAAAGAGACGGACCCCCTATGAGCAGACAGTGTGGGGTCATCTAGGGCCATAAATCTCTGTTGGTTTACAGGGCCATAAAAAAGTAAAGAATCTGATAAACGGTGCCATTAATACGAGATGTTCAGCGAACACAAAGAGCTTCAGGCGGAAGACTATCTGGGTGGAGGGGATACAGTAACAGAGCCAGCTGCACTCTGACAGTACAATAACGTTCCTCAGACCCGCCAGCACAAACAAAGGAAACAGACGGAAAGGGAGAGAGAGAATGGCATATACTGGAAACGGCCTACACCACTCAAACCACAGGTCAGCTGTTGAATCATGATGTAATACTACAAGTCCGCTTTTGGGAGAAGCTTTACTTTATTAGTTTACTTTTTGGCATGACTAAATTGTCAACACAATATGTCAAAAGAAACTCCGGCATATATATGTAAAAGAGTTGCTGTTAGAAAAGACTAAATAGCTTTTTTGGACACATTTACAGACACAACATTTTTTATTACTTTTCTAAATGACATTAGGTTACTTTTAAATGACATTAAGCCAAGCGCATGTGTGATCCATGTGGTCCCTATCAGGACCAGCAGGAGGCGCACCTCCACACCAAATAGTGAACAGCGAACACTTACTTGCACTCCCGGTCTTCCAGGTCAAAATGCGGGTTAAAGTTGATCAGAATCCTCTGGTTCGGGCCAGGAGCTGTAATCACCCATATGCATTTCTGGGACGGGTAGTAAGAGACCGGGTAACCGGGTGAAGTGAGGTAATTTGCGCTAGATATTCTTATATTGTCCCCACATTTGTCTGAAAGAAACAATCAGAAACATGATGGCATCAGCTGTTGACAACTAAACCATACAACCTGATCCATAACAACTAATATAACGCACACCCGTAGACGAATAACTCCTAAAACAATACAAATGAGGTTATATATTCTATATAATATTATATTTTCTTCAAACAGTCACTTAAAATCTCCCAATTATTTCGACCTACTTCTCAGCTCCAAATAAAGGGTTGATATTTTCACGTAGTTAACGTCACGATCTGCCAGAAAAGCGTGACCTTTTTCTTCATAATAGTTTAATGTATTTGCTCAGTTATTTACAAACTATATCGGTGATCGTTTTATTTAATTCTGTCAACAACAAGAAAATTTGAGCAACACTTAGATGTTTGCATTTCACGCAGTAGATGTTTGATTTCAAATAAACTCAGTGTTTTGTCAGTTTAATGACAGAAACCATCTCAACAAAACTGGATAAACGTATCAGGATTACATTTGAATCAGTAGTTCAAGTTATAAAACATTATTTGCATGCGGGTAATTTCACCTTTAAATGACAATGTATTATTAGGGATTCTTGTGGTGAGTTTAATATTGATGAACTTCTCAGATGGCAAAAGTGAGAAGATTTAGTATATTCTCCAAAGCTCAGATTTGGGGTCATGATATAGTTTAATCATTATTGCAATTCATTAATGTATTTGGAGCAGTTAGACCGTTTATCTGGCACGTGTTTTTAACTGTGTTCTTTGGTGACTCGGAGAGTCACTTGATGGTCAAATCCTTATGCAAGTGACCCCATGCATTCCTTATTGATTTTACTCCGGACAGACGGAGTTACATTTTGAGTCTTATTGTCAATAGATGCCACTAATATCGAAGTTTATGGGTTGAACAAAATAAAGCAATTTATAGTAAGACAAAAAGAAAACATTAAGATATAATCGAACATTCTAAAATATCAATTACACTAGCCTGCAATTTCCAGGCTAACTTTTCAAAGCTTATTAACATTGTTACTAAGTTTATTAACATTGAAATTATTATGCAGGGCATTTTACATGATTATAATAATATTTTTAATTGTCCTTCGTAATATCAGGCAAATCCTAATACAGATGGATTTACACTTCTTTATTTGCATTATATTGAATAATAGTAACTAAAGAGCCTAATACACAATTTCTTTGGTAGTAATTTCTCCGAGATTAGAGTTGGGGGCACGAAGCACATTTTGCACATCAGCAAGAAGTTATTAGTCAAACTTAAAACTTTGGTGTAACACTTTATATCAACTTTTATTAATAACACACTATCGAATATTAGACTACATAATGCGTAACCGACTAGTAAATAATCTGCATTCAAATATGAACACATGGAAATATGAGTTTTGTGGCTATTTCTAACTATTTGAAAACACAACACTTATGATTGTAATGTAATTTTTCAAATGTTATTAAGAAAAGTGATTATAAGGTGTGACAACCATTTTGCGAATAAACAGACAGTGCATTGATTCTATAGTCGATTAATTCTGTGTGTTACATCAAAATAATATCAGCGTTGGTCGACTGTCAAGCTAGTGCCAGTAAACAAGCTGCAGGTGAGAGCAGGTGAACGGTCCGAAACTCTCAATCCCTCGTCATTTTCTCCAGCTAATCGGAAGAAATACTTCTTAAAACAACCCAGTCAATCCGTTTTACTTAACACTCACCATTTTTGAAAGCATTGGCGATGAGAAAGATTCCCGTAAAAAGGATCAACACTAATCCACAATGCATCCTCGACTCCTAGAGTTCTGGGTGTAAAAATAATTTAAAATGGAAAAAATAAGAAATAGGAAAATCCTCAAGTGATCGTACAGGGATAAATCCTCTCTCAGGTCTCTCGTTTGAAAGAAAAGAAACCAACTGAACGCGTAAAAAGCTCTGAGTGTTGGAGATATGTGCGGTTTGTGCGTCTTCAGGTCGCTTGCATCCTGCCATTCAGCTCTGGTTTCCTCTGCTCTCAGCCAGAGGTGGTCTTCTCTGCTTTGCCATTTCCTTCAGCCTGTTAGAGAATGACAGAACAAAATGTTGCAGCTCCTCGAGACAGACGACTAAACTGGCATAATCCTGTGCGTACAGTGAGCGAGAGAGATGGAGCGCAGATCGTTTGGATACTTAAGCTAAAAGTGGCTTGGATAACGAATGCGCCTCCGCGTAGTAACCGGCGTTCTGCTTAGTCTCAAAATCTGAGTTAGAAACACAAACATCTGGCGATTGGCTTTGCCATAACAGCGTCTTAAACAAGGGATACACCCCCTAAATTACAATCGCTTCTCTTCCTCCCAGAGTTTGTTGCGCTGCCTCACTGCCCGTGTGCTTGACGCGCAGGGGATTCTCATTGGTTTGATTACACATATGCAAAGCACGACCTATATGGAGCCCAACCTCTTCTATAAAAGCGACCAGAGACCCTGAGCTCGCTTTGAGACACTGTCAAACACTCACCGCACACCTTCGCTATCAGTAAATGGGTGGCACGGTAACCGCCCTTTATATATGAAGCCGAGATAGTAAACTTGCATACCAAAATAAATGAAGTAGCTTTTACATTTAACAAGTCCTTCATATCAGTAACATTTGCTACCATTCACTATTGTTTTGACTGACTTATGACTTCTTTTAGAAGATATATTCTAATGGTCGTCTGATTAAAACGCTAGACAAAAATGAATGCAGCCAAACATAAATGATACGTTATTATGATTATATTTTAATGAAGAACTTTGTGCTATTTATCAGTGGGAATAACATAACCTTTCATAACAGCGATGGTCGGAAATTTAAATAGTCCATACAGGGACAAACTACCACACTGGTTTATCACACTGAAATCTGTTGCAGCCATTCTTCTGTCCTTTTACTGCATGGTGTCTTTAAACGTATGTTTTTTCCATAAATACGAATAGGTACATGTTGTGAAGGGGCTTCCCTGCTTACGCTTTACGCAGCAGTACACGGGAAACAACATTGACACAATGGATAAGTTAGTCTTAAACAACGCATAAATTCTGCTATTTTGTGCGCAGTTGTGTCCTTATTTTGCCAAACAAAACATCCAATCTGTTAAGACAGACACTCAACACTTGCCTACAAGCTGTCAAACCAGCTTGGTTAATAGTATCCAGTACAGTACGATCCAGTGACCGCGGTTGCCAAGCCCCATCTGCCTCTCCTCCAAGCGATACAGTCGCCCTCAAATCCGTAAGATCAGGCTGAGCGCTTATCACCTCCCCTTCACCAAAGTCAGTCTTTCTCAACTCCCTTTGTATCCTTATTTTTTGCTCTATTCCTCCGCTGTGCGCAACACCAGCCTGCCACCGATGATTTGAAGCGAGGAAAGCCAGGGTGCTATCGTATCACAACCGCGTCTGGCTGCAAGCTTCCAATAAACGTGAGTTCTCTAATGCAGTTTATCACAGAGGACGAAAGGGACAGAACCGGAGAGAACGTATAAGCGCAGTTTCATTCTGTAGGAATCGTAGTTTTGCGCTCCACGGGCTCTGCTAGAACGCTACCGAAAACCGGAGTCCATCCAGAATGTCTCAAGCCCGTTTCGTCAGGCTGCCCCAGCAAGCTGACTGCACTTTTAAATATACTGTAAATTCATTTCTTGTAAAACAAAAACGTATATATTTTCAAATCACACGATGATGATTTGAACCATTGAAGTGTGTTCACAAGGGAACTAATTCTCAAAGACACGTATTTATATAACATTTTATCTATTTCCAAATTAATATGTATGTATAGACCTATATATTGTTATTCCTTAATGCAGTAAATGTATTTCTACAGTAACGTTAGCAAATGGAGAATACAATATTGCCAGCTGCGCTATTCAGTAGTGTTCTCACGTATTACTGTAAATCAGGAATTGTTGGTGAACTAAAAACTTTGTGACTGACAAGCCCATTTAAACTTATGCTTGCCGAGTCCAGTAAATGGCATACTTGGAAGATGTATCCAATGTAATTTATTGAATTGGATTTTATGTTCTCCACCGGGTAAAACTATAAGCTCAATTAGGGCACTTTTTCCAAACGCGGGGAAAATGTGTTGCTTTGTTGCGTGCATTCTTAACACTTTAGGGTTAGTGTTCCCACATTTGAAAAGCGGGTGAGACATGCCTTTTTGACGACCCCCGACCGTTAAACTATAACACATAAGCGGGCTTCAGTGAATCTAATACCTCGCTGAGGGTAACCGCGCTGCTGGACAGCGGCTCAGCCATGTGCTTTGTTTCCACTCCGCGCTGCTTACAGACCGCCAGAGGATCGCCACAAGCAGCGGTCCGTCTTGTGGTGCAACTGTCAGTTGTACTACTGGAAAGGGTCTCGCTTATGAATAATAATTAGGCTACAGTGACGTTGCTTGGTAACCGTTCTGAAGCGTCCAGTCACGTAACGTAATTAATATT
>JAZGTI010015051.1:0-13685 GCA_036877585.1 Botia kubotai
TGTTTAGGCTCACCTTGCTCTGCTTACTTCTTATCGTATTTCTCCTACTTTTCATGTCTCGCTGCTCAAGCCCGCTGGCTTCCCGGCTGGAGGTCTGGAGAGGGGCCCCCGGGAACAGGCATATAGAGTAGAGCAACTCCTCGATTCCAGACGCCGGTGTGGCAGACTCCAGTACCTGGTGGACTGGGAGGGGTACGGACCAGAGGAGCATTCCTGGGTTAATGCGGGAGATATCCGGAATCCCACGCTTATCAAAGAGTTCCACAGAGCTCACCAGGAGAGGCCAGCCCCTCAACCCTATAAGAAGACCCCAGCGTCGTTCGCCGGGGGGGGGATCTTCTTATAGGGTTGAGGGGCCGGCATTTCTACATTTCTGTTCAATAAAGGAAATTTTTATCTCGGAATAATGACTTATTATCTCGAAATAATTACTTATGATGTTGAAATAAGGACTTATGTCGAAATAACAAGATAAGTTTTAGTTTGTTTTTCTTGGTTTTAGTTTTTTTTTTAAATATAGTTCATATTTCAGCTGTTCCACTCACGCACTAATTCACTCACACACTCATTCATGCACTTACTCATGCACTCACGCACTCACACACACATTCACTCATGTTACTAAAGCCATTGTAACAAAATAGGACAGATCACCCAGTCACCTTCTCTTTTTCTCTCTCAAGGGACATTCTGATATACATATCTGCAGTGAAACATGCACACAGACTAACTACCACCTCTGTCTTGTCTCTCTCTCTCAGTCTTCTTGAATAAAGAGATGCTTATGCATTCATATCCCTAGCGGTCCAGAACTGGAACAGCCGCTCTTTCAAAAGCTTTTCCCTTCCATGAACTCACAGCACACAGCATGACATTGATGGGTCTTGCTCTGCATTACTCTTAAACTTTAATAATACTTTAATCTTTTAAATGACCCTGTGTGATAGCAGGTGACTGCAGTTGACCGATGGCCCGCGGTACCCGCTTGACAGCGTGACACTCCGGAGTTCATGGAATGGTGTGAACGTGTCAGGTGCGTGTGAGTGACATGTGAGGGCAAGCTGAATCTCTCACAGCAGAAGTGAGATCTCTGTTTTGGCTGTCAATACCAAGACCACTAGGAAATTAGAACTATTAAAAAGTAGGACTGTTTAAATACAATAATTATGTAACAAAAAATTTAAAATATTAGCATATATGTTTCATGCCCTCTGACCCATACACACTGTACATTTTGTAATAAGGGATTTTCCTTCAACAGGAGCACATAAACTTTCACAGTTCAAGTTCATAGTCAGTCCAGACCGAAGTGCCATTACAGACAGCATGCCTCACCAAACTGCTCATACCCAGAGCAGACGGCACAGAAAGACTCATTCACAAATGGCATCTTTTAGCACTCACAAATAGAGGAGTACAACAGAATGAAACAGAATCCAGGGTCTCTTGGTGTTAACTGTTTATAACTTGACGTTGTCTCAAATAGGCACTAAAAAAGACATTAAAACAGTGAGACACAACACAACTGACAAAGACGTCTGTCTGGATGTGTGTCTGGACCAGCAATTTTAAAGTGGAGCACAGTATGGAAATGACTGAGCGAGTGCCCCTCAAGTCTACTTTAAACAGACTGACAAACGTATTGTAAAGTAAATTACTGTGTACTGTGGGCCAGTGATATGTTGATATTAAATGCATGTTAAATGTAAAAGTAACAGTATATTGATTTCTAAAATGATTTTTGTAATATCTGTTACATTTGTTTCTTTAATAGTGATTTATGTGCCTGCCACATAATGTCACTTCTTAAAATCATCATTTGGTTATTCAGAATTTCATGTAAACACCAATAGGTATAATTGGCAGCTCTAACTAAACCTCTAATAAAACGTTCTAGCTATCCAATGGCTGCAAAACAAACTAGTGCAGCTTTAATACTACTCACAATCCTCAGTAAGAGAGAAAAACTGACTGACCAATGTAATGCTTCTGCTAGGCAAAGCATCATCTTTAAATAATGAATTAAAGTATTAATCTTTTGGCAGGCTTTGTGCCCTTAGCAAAGTCTGTAAGATCTTTGTAGTTTTTGTAAAGGCAGATGCTCTAAGGACAACAGCTCAATAATTTGAGGAGTATTAAGTAAACAACAACAGTTATCATAATTTTCCCTAGGAGGAGCTGAATAGGGTATATGCATATGAGAGAGAGAGAGAGAGAGAGAGACCAAGGACTAAGGAAACTCCTTTGCCTCTGGAGTCCTCTCAAACAAACAAGCATATGATGTTTTTAACAACAATACTTTATCAATAATACATATAGACTCTCCAGGGTGGATTCTTGAATAAGTCTAGAGAGCCTGAGATACTTTCTGTACGTTCATTGTGATACAAACACAGCCTCGCCGCTTTAAGAGAAACATTGTCAGTATGATGTTTCTGCTTCAAGCTTAGATATTCTTTAGAGAAAAGAAAAGTGAATGAAAAATTGTGGGAAAATGGGAGGAAGATGAGAGAGGAAAATGTTGTACTGTATATGGCCTTCATCTCCTGGGAGGTAAGAGGCATGTTAGAAAGAAAGGTATAGAGAAGTAAACTGGAGTGATTTCATAAGCGCAGAGGAAACAGTCAGGTCACTGCAGTACAGCTTCTTATGTGTGCAGACAAAGAGCAAGAACTCTGATTACTCAAGGGCCTCATCAAAAAGAAAGAACCAGAAAAAGAACCAGAAAACCAGAAGATGGTGTAGGAGGTTTTTAAAAAAGAAGTTTTGAAGGTTGATTTTGTACAACACAAGGTTAAGTATTAAACAGAAAGTAATCGTCTCTCAGCATGACTGTTTGGTAAAGGATTTTGTTGCTCTTTTTACCTTCCCTAAGAAAACAAGGAAAAATGTGTGTGTGTTTGTGTGTGTGTGTTAATTAAGCCTTTGGCAAGTTCCTTAATGGACCAAACTTTATAGATGAGATAATTACTGTGAGTTTCATTACTTACACTGAGCCTCATATTCACGGTGAATGCATGCATAAAAGTTTAAGCATTACAATAAAAAGATATTCAAATGAAACTACTCACTGATAAATCACAGCATGGACTCAGTGAAGAATAACGACTAGCTAACAAAATATGAAAAGGTGTCACATCAATAAAAGTCACATTTTACTCAAATTAATACGTGTACGCTTTTAAAACATGCCCATACTTTCAGAAGTTGCTTTTAAAGCTCATAAAGACTAAACTAAACTAAGATGGAAAAGGTGCTTTTTCTAAGCTTACACAATTTTTAAACAATGGTTTTAAACAATGCAAACATTAACGCATTAGCACATGACAACATGTGCATGTCAGCCAACAGGCCTACCAAGGTGATGCAATAGTAAGATCAAGGATCTTATTTTCAAGCACCAGAATAAGATACAATTAATCCTGTATGTGTATAACTAGCAATAAGATTATCCTTCTGAAGGATTACAATGTTATGAAAGAGTGGCTAAAATTCTACTTTAAGTCCCTGAACATTTTAATCTGACTTTACCAGTGTGTGACAGAGTGAATTGCTTTGTAAAGGAGCTGGTATTAAAAAAATTGGTTCATGCAAACTATTTTGGACTCAGAAGCAAACCTGCAGCCTGTGAGCACTCTTATTTAAGAGACAAAAATAGCCATTTAATTCCGAAAGGTCAGGGAGAACGTGGAAAATGGTCATGTAAACTAAATTATGTCTGTGCAAATAACTTTAACGTTATAAGTGGTCTTCTGGGAAAAAAATAAAGTGATTTAAAAAACAATGATATGACCTATAAATGTTAAAGAGACAGACTTTGAGATCGGCAGTGTGTGCAAGTGTGAGAACCAGCTGCATTAAGGTCATGTTTTGATCCCATGAGTATTGCAATATTCACTTTACAGGGCGTGCAGAAATGAATGAGGCATGAAACAGGGAGATTGGACAGAATGTGACAGAATATGATATATTAAGCATAAGTAACAGTTACACTGATGGAGCGTCTGAAGCTTAAACCACCATCTATATTACATCTATCCATTTCTTGTCCTCTGACAGCCAGTTGATACCATTAGCCATTTTCTCACTTTATATACTGTAAATCCTGTCCTACAGCGGGACTCAAAGGGAAATTGCATTGCTGAGAGGTTTCACCTTCACAGCTAATGAGACAATGTTCTCAGTTACAGTTTATGTATTGAGGTTGTCTCATTAGGAGATTTAAAAGACAATTGTTGACATACAGTAAACGTATAAAGCTATCAAATTAATTTAGTCTTGGGATAACGTGATGAGAATGTTTGTGTTTATACTGAAATGTCTGACTTTTGACTTCAGATTTTGGAATTTTGGTAAATCGAGAGAAAAATCTGACAAAACCTGAGACATCTGAGAATTCTTCAGTTAAAATCCCTATTTACAGTCATATCCATTTCACATTTTCCAGGATATTATAAAGATGCACAGTAAAAAAACATGCTAAGTGAACAGACCAACACAAGCAAACAGTTTCCTCAGAGTTCGGAGAAAGCTAAAACGTGTGACTGGCTTATTTGCATCCTTTATGCCAATACCAATAACGACTCTCTTTATTTGACCATACCTGTTAATGGTTGTGTAACTTTATCAAGGACAAACCATATTACACCACACAGCTGGAATAGCCCATTACTTTGCTATTTAATTTCCGTTTAATTGTATAAGTAGAATGCTTTAGTATGTGTTTTAAGCTGATGTCCTCAGGGATCGCCTACCTGAACGAACACAGCACGTTGTTTAGTTGGAATTAAAAAGCCCTTTTGTCACCCAGCCAATACTCAACCAGGAGGTGCTTAATTATTGTGTGTGTATGTGTTTCTGTCTGTCTTTGCCCTTCCATGCATGGCTGCAGATATGTGTATAAAATTGTTGAAGGCTTCAGTCTAATCCATTTAACAGCTGTTTAATGGTATCTCACTCACCCCCATCTTCTTGCTGCCAACGTCTCTTCTCTTTTCACCTCTATTTCTGAGAGACACAGGTATAAAGGTTTAAAATGACTTCAATACCCCAATAAATTAATCTCTGCTTCAATTAAACCCTCTAAACTGTGGTGCAGTTCTCATGCTTTCATTAAGCACGGATCTCTCCTCCATTCAGTCTGATGAATTCTAACCTAATTTCTCACAACGGCATCCAATTACATTCACACTCAATGAATCAAGTGAAAACTGGATCAATTTACCCCCACAACAACAGTCTCAATGTCTTTACCACCACTCTGCTGGGCGGAAGCCGACCTTGTTTGAGTCAAACCCAGTTTGTTGTTATGGGATCAGATCCTTGATGAGTTTAAAGAGTTGCCACAAGAAATAATAAAAAGATAAAAAGAACAAATGATAAATAAATAGAGAGAAGGTAAAATGAAGCCTACGGCTCTATTGTGTTTCACTTTGATGATGCTGACAGATGCAATAAAAAAATCATATTAAGAGGGGAGATCAAAGCAGGCTCAAACTGGCTTTAAAAGGCTCAATACCAGAACACACATTTTGAACCTTCAAACCTAGATAGATAGAAAGGTCTGGAAAAACTCATGCCAAGTGGAAAGATGCAGAATAGAGTCCAATTTTCAACATGACTTGATGAAGGAAAAAAAGGGGGATGGTAGGATTTCAGTTGGGAATGATAAAAAGTGCTGTGGTCCTGACAGAATCATACTGTTCCGAGAGCTTTATAATTTATCCATGTTCTCTCTGCAGGGTGTTCAGATTTACCTTCCCCCAGCTGCACTCTGCACTGGAGTTCTGTATACTGCTAACAACAAATAACACTGTACTACAGCTGGAGTCCTGTTATGAGCTTCCATTGTATTACCATGATGGCACACTGTTTTCTTTGAAGTACATTACAGTACCATTAGAACAGGGATGAACAACAGGTTGTCTATTTCTGCTAGCCTGGCAGGTGACATTTGTACATGCCCTGCCAATATTTACACTGGTTCCATCACAAAAAATGCAATAATGGCACTGAAAATTAGGCATCTAAAATACAATTACATAAGTAAAAATTTCTAAGCTGGAAAACAAAATAAAAAAATTGTCTTTTGCTAAAAAACAGATTCGGTTTTCAGCAATTTATTTCAGTAAAATTTTAGCCTATACTTACTGAAACATTTCACTTTACCACTGAAATTCAAATTATAAAGTTGCAAGGCATAGAAACATGCAAGATGCTTCAATAAATGCAAGATGTGCCATTCATCATGTATCAGGTATTACCATCTGATGACATCACTGAACCACAGTACCACAGAACATGTTTGTAAAGACAAGCACACAGACACAAGAAAAGAAAGGCTTAAGTAAGTGGAATGTCTTGATTTCAGCAGACTTAATCCAGACAGCTGTACCCTGGGGCTGCGTTGGGGGTGGGGACTGTCATAACCAACTTAAGCAGCCATATCCAGACAATTATGATCATAAGTGATATTGTAATCCCCATTCTTCACCCATTAGGGGAAAGTAGCATCCTATCAAGAAATGCACGAAGACAGACCTTTTAATTACACATTTGAGAAACAACCTGTTAAGTTAAATCAACAAATAACCATTTAAATAAATAACCCAGACAGACAGTGACCATCTGTTTCAACAGAGAGAGCGATAATGGAGCCACAGCCATGCCGCAGGATTGCCTTAATGAAGTTTCATGATGGTACATTTGGAGTCTTTATTAAGGGTGTATGTGTTTTACCCATGTGTAGGTCTAGAACTTTGAGTCATAGTATGTTTCTTCTTCTATATTTGCTTCTATAGCTATGGTCACATTTTTGTGTCTCTGGGGTTGATTTTTAATTAGCAGATTCTCTTTGTTGTTTAAAGGTCTTGGAAGTGTTGCTGTGCATTTAGGCCTGGATTTTATTGTTTACACCCCAGACACCAGTTCAGCCTCTAACTGAAAATTCATGTAATACAAAATATTATTGTTCAAAATACGATGAGCAAAAGTCTTAATTAAACAGCATTATGTAAAAATAATGTACACAATGTTAGTGTCCTTGGTTACCAAGGACAAAACAGTGTCAGTAAAAGCTTGAGATGAAATATGAGACAGTGGTGGGTGAAACAAGGTAATTATTACTGTAATTTTATTCCAAAAATGTCAATTCCATCACAGAACTTTACCAAGCAGAATACAGAAATTGAGATGTGGTGGAAATGGGGTTATATATAATCTACAATAATCTACAGAGTCATTTTTTTCATTTCCATTTTCTTTCCAGAATGTTTTTTGCCAAGTGTTCCTAGTTCACACAGGCTCTGGGGACTTCTTTTCTTTGCATTCTCCCTTCTTATCTGACATGCAAACAGCAAGTGGGGCCCCAGGCACAGAGGCAGCCAACGGGGCCCCTGAAGAAATGTCCCATAGGCAGTACTGAGAAAGATGACGCAGTATAAGAGCTACACACACAGTATTGACATGGTGAAAGTGTCAGAATCCAGATGCTGCCGCTGTGCTGTTGCATATGATTAAAACAAGTCATGTATTGAGAACTATGTTTCTGCTGCACATGGTTTTATTCAATCTGTGAAATAATCTGCACTTGTACACACACATACACAAGGGATATGCAGGTTAATTAGAGAAGAGGCTTGGATCAAATGACTTTGGTTCTTGTAATGCATGCTGATCGTTAGCAAGTTGTAATAATATGGGTGAACAAATATATCCGAGTAAATCTATGGTAATAACCCACAAAGCCACAGACAGCTTCTGTGTCTGATTCCATTATCTATCTCTGATGAATCAAATTTACAAAGCTCTGATGTTTGTCCTGGATAAACATTTAAACATGGCTAATGGGAGGGGAAGGGAGATTTACCATTCTCAGGAGAGAGCACGCTCTGTGTGGCTTCCCTCAGGTACTGTAATTCACAGCCTGTTGAGGGAATGTTAACATATTAAACTTGGAAGATCTGTCATTATTAGCTATTGACCACAGCTACAGAGGTGATAATTAATTCAGTAAAAAACTTTACAAGGATCCTTATATGTGGATCTATAGCAGCATCTGAAACCTCAGGCAGTAGCATTGATGCCTCGCTGCCTAGTCAATCGATGACTTAACAGGAAATATTTTTGTAAGAAGGTGTCATCTTGAAAGCCTAATGGTCTAAGAATTAAAGTGAGCTTCAGAGATAACCAGACAAATATTTACTGGACTATTTTTTTGTGTCCAGTATAAACTAAATAAGTTAAAAAGTTGGGAAGTAAATAAAGGTACTCCTTTTAATCACTCATTCAGATTCCACTTTTGTTTCAGCCAACTGCCGAACTGCACGCACAGGTTTGTGGGATATCAAAGTCAGCAAGCAGATCAAATCATCTTAACACCGGATGTTAAGCAAAGTGGATTGTATTTATGAAGGGCACAGATTATTTTTCTGTGTGTTTCAGTTCATATATGAACAATGTAAGTGAGAAAGAGTTTGGTGTTTTCAGGTACCTTCAATATAATGCAGAAACAACGCTGGCTTTTTTCAGCTCATGGTTACAATTGAATTCCCTGCTGAAACATTAACTTGATTGGTAATGACACGTTTCCACATTTTCTATTTTCCTTTCGATTCCAACCTGTTGAATTGAAGCATTGCTGAGTGGCAGCAAAACGTCTGCCGACCCTGAGCAATCACCCAAGGCAGCACGACCTCTCTGAGCCAATCAACCTTAATCAGCAGGTACAGAGCTCCACTCCGCTCCCCAGACGCACTCCACAAACCCCCCGACAGCAAACCAAGGCCGGAGCATCCGTTGGTAATGACCAGTTTGTTACATAATGCAAGCATGGAATCACTCTCTCGCTATGCTAAGCATAGCATCATGAATATAAACAGGTTAGCTGTAAGAGATGGAAAAAGGCTAGAATTATTTATCTAGACCAAGAAAAGAGACTTTTAGAGAAAAGGGCTTTACCGCTGCGCTACGTTCACTGCTGTAGGTCGAATAAAGTCCTGCATGCTCAGGAGCAAAGAAAAAAAAGGCATAATTTAGCATAGTAGGAAATGCTAACTTACTCAGCCATGCAGAGTGGCATCACGCAGCAGGAGAATATTTGCACAGTGTTGGCACTAGTGCTGCATGCTAAAACTCTCTCGACGGTGCAGAGACCACACAGACATGTGAATTGGTGGGACAATTTGGTTCAAAAAGCAAGGGATTGTGGGAGCAGAATGTGTGTGCAAAGATCCAGAAGTGTTAACAAGCGCAATCATATTTCACTGTGGCCAGACGGGTGTGAAAAGGACAGTACATGCTCATACGCACATAAAAACAAGCATTTATTGCCAGCCCTAAATCCTTCTGTTACATATGTAATGGTCAAAGAACTTGTTCTATACGATATGTATTCCATTATGAAGGAGCACGGGGACCGTAATATGCGCAGCATATTTCCCTCAGACTTTACGATTCGTAATAAAGCATCTGAACACAAACAATATTCTTAAATCACTTTGATAAAAGAGAGCAATCTAAATATGCAACAGAACATAAAATTCTAAGTGTCAGATGTTAAGTAGATGTAATTCATAACCGTTGATGTATATTCCAAGGCTGAGAGCTGGAGGTGTCGCCAGGAATTGTGAATTGGCCTGTCCCGTCGATATTTTATTTGCCTATTTAGCAATACATATTTTACGCAGTCTTATGGGTTTTGTGGCACGCGTGTGTGTTTGTGTGTGTGTTAACCTGCATTACAGCTTGTGTGAATAAGTAATAATGACAAATGACTATAGTCCCCTGACAGATGGTAATGGAGAATCATTTATTCATGGCGGCCATGCTGAGCATTCTCCTACAACCTCAATAAAACCTCAATAAAGCCAGAGCCTGGCAACATCATTTATCACCTTCCTACCAGCGACATTTTCCTGGCATCATCTCCAAGGCCAGACTGCAAGGGTTATTATGGGATTGCACCCCCAACCTTGTGTCCTCTTTGACGCTTTGCCCTCGTTCAGAGAGATGTCTGTGGTACCCCTCTCCACCATTTACTGCTCCTTATAGTCCACTTAGGTCATTTCAGTCCAGTAATGGGGCCAGTGGCCATTGAGCACTTTTCCTGACTCAGCATTTTGAGCTGACCATTGAGTTATCTGACAGGAAAATCAGTATTTGACCTGAGTGAGACAAAGTGAACAGAGACTGCGAGCTGCAGGTAAGTGTGTTTCCAAAGAAGTGAGTGTTACACCAACCTCAAATGGATTTGGGAAAACAGCTCAGATCAGGTTTAAAGAAATAGGCTATGAATACAGTTTAAGGTCAGATCAACTTGCTCTGCAGACTGGAACTGTGTTTGTACGTGTAAAGTGCTCTTAATCTGGGCTTGGACTGACAATGAAAGACACTTTCTAGAGTGGACATTAATCTTCTCTTAGAAAAGAGGTCCAAAAGTTCTAGTGAATGCTGAAGTGTGTTTAAGGGAATCTTAGGTCAAATACAACTTACATTCATCACAAGGAACAGTTCATTTAAAAATGATTATTCTGCCATAATTTTGCAGAATTTCTGCCTCATGTCATTTTAAACCTGTATGACATTTCTAATGAAACACGAAAAAGAATTGAATTTTGAAATGTACAGCGTTATCAATGCAGCTGAAAGACAAACTTTTAAGGCTTCAGAGGACCTGGAAATGTCATATGAGCTAGTTGTGTGAATTTGTATGTTCTTTTTGAAGCATAAAGAATCTCTAGTCTTCATTCAGCTGCATGAAAAAGTACATTATTTCTTTTTTTTGTGTTCCACAGAGGAAAAAGTCATACAGGAACAACATAAGGGTAAGTAAACGATGACAGAACTTTCATTTTTAGTGAACCAATCCTTTAAGCTCTATCAACAGCATCTGTGGCTTGTTGTTAATTACCACAGATAATACTTCTGATTCTGAACAAACTGAAAGCTCTGACAGAAGGTCTGATTTTTTTTAAAGTTTTTGATGTTTGTGCTGTAAAGTTGGCTAAACAGCTGCATTTTAAACATTTTACATCTGAGGTACTGTACACATCCCCCACAGGCTTCCATTATTGTAACATTTTACCTATTTACATTTTCCTTTCCTTTATAAACTGAAAATGTGTTTCCTGCAGTAATCAATAGTGCACCATAGACAATGTCAACAGAGCTCAAGCTGTATTTGACCCAGAATATTCCTTAAGTGGAAGTTTCAGTGCAGGCCTGAAGCCGCCAACTTTACTCCAGTGTGTGCAGTTCATTGGTAAACAGTAGCAGGTCTCTTAAGGTTTGCCTTTGTATGCAGGTCTACCAAAGCACTGGTAAAACATCTCGATTTCAAATCAGCACACACACAGCTTCAGCCCAGCGGAGTCCATTGACCCCTACACTCTAAACTGAGGATCCGTGAGAACGTGAGTGGGAGGAAAGTAGACATTTCCATTATGCCTCTTATGGTTCAATCCACTAAAGCTTAGCTTACAACAGCCCACCTGCAGTTATTCAGCCAACAACACACAAACACACAGCATGATCTGTTGTGCAAATACATAGTTCATAGATACTATGAACTTTGTAATTGCACAACTGCTTCCTAATGTAGGGAAAACCGGAGCTTGTTGTCACAAAGGGAATTGTCACAGTCTCAGTAACCTCAGTGTTGCAGTAATTATAAGGTTGAGTCAAAGGTCCAAATACACAAATGTGTTTTCTCTAGCATATCTAGTTTGTGTGGACTATATGCTATTGTAAAACAAAATGACAGTATCATGATGCTTTTGTTTGGGTAAACTAAAGTACACAACAAAACCTACACATACAATTTAGCAAGACTGAAATTATAATGAAGGAAGATTGTAACTGTAGGGAAACACACATCTGGAGCAGTGGGCAGCACTACAGTGCCTGGGAAGCCCTAAGTTGCCTTGCTTAAGGGCACCTGCTGGCAGTGGTATTCAAACCTGTGACCTTTGGTTTACAAGTCTGACTCTCTAACCATTAGGCCACCCCTGTTCCAATACTCTAAGGTGTACACACAATACAATAAGTCTGGCCTGAGATTATTACGATAAATAAATCTAATGACGGAGCAGCAGAAAGGTGAGTGTTACAATGACCCTGTGAACTCACATCAACATTACAGACAGAGGAAGAGACAATGAGAGAATTTAATGAATTTAATCTCAAACGGATGTTGAATGCTAGTGTTTTTTGTTTTGTTTTACACAGCTCTATTCTGTGCAGCACATTTTGTGTGCTGTTTTCCTTATCTGACCCATGTGTAAATATTAAAATTAAAATCAACAATATTTTGATAGCATGTTTCGATTCCAATTCATGCTTTGAGCTGTTTTATATTTCTTCTTAAATGTGAGCACTTTAAATGTAACAACTTTAAAGTTCTCTAGCAGAGGTTCGTTATCTCTAACTGTAACTGGGAACCACATAATATTTAATATAAAAATGAATAATCGAGCGCAAAAAAAGAGGTTATTTAGTATTGAAGAGGAACTTGGGAGAAGCTACATTCATGCAAGTAATAAACTGTCGAGCATTAATGCTGTGCCAGTGTTCCCGCATTAACCAGCACGGGTTTTGAAGTGCACCTTAAGGAGCCTTAAAAATACAGCAACCGCTTGATGCCTCTGATCTGCTCCTCTCTTATATAATACAAAGACAACCACTCAAAAGGTTTAAAAAATTTTCAAAGTGGAGCTATCTTTTTGGGAAAATGCTGAATATTAAGTATTTTACAGAGGCAGGGTTTGCCAGCAGTTTCTGCTGGCTGCATTAGACCGTGCGTTAGTGACAGGACTCCAACTGGTACGATGAGCGTGACTGCGTTTGATGCTAAAGTGTTTGCGTACCTGGTTTCCGTGCATGTGCACAGACTCTGTTATTCCACCGCATCCCCCTCCGTATCTCTCTCTCCTCTCTTTCTCTCTGTCCAATCCTGTAAAACACTCTTAGACCGTAAAATGCGGTCGTTCTCCTGTGCAGTCTAGATTGAACAACAGAAACAGGTGTGGTCTGTCTGTGATCAGCCTTGTTAAACACACACCGCAGCTCATGTTGATCAGATTGCAGACGCTGACCGTGAACAGAATATCTGATTAAAGCACAGTTCACTCCACACCAGAACGCAAGAGATGTGCTGTAGGTTTGGGTTGAGGTTCAAGCACCTCAGTCTCCCAGCATACAATAGAAAACACAAGGATTTGTGCAGATGATGAGAGTGCATGCAAAAAGGTCAACACAATTAAATGGATTAGCCTCAGAAAAGCTGCATCTGATTTAATCACGGCTTTCGTCTCCTCCCAAACACCTGGCAAGTTGCAGCAGGTGGTGGAGCTCGGGGTGGTAGCCAACAAATTATTAACTGATATTGGTTGCGACTGTATTATAAAGCTATAAAGCTTTTCATGGTGCTCCAGATATTACAGAGACAGTTTCTCACAAATTATAAAGTATCCCAACTCAAATGGCTAGGGAGATCATTAGTGGTGTTCGCTAAGGCAAGCGTCAATATTACGATTGCTCATATTTAGTGGTAGGGATTTGAACAACCCCCTAACCCTAACTATTAAACGACAGCACATAACTTATTCCTCACTGGTTGTGCCACAGACATTAGTGATAAAAATGAGTAAAAATCCCTTCAACTTAGAATTAAATTTGTAGATGGACCC
>JAZGTI010015052.1:0-13685 GCA_036877585.1 Botia kubotai
TATTAGTGTTTGGTATTCAGTTTCTGAACGGTTTAGGCACAAGCCAACAGTTTGGTGACGCTGTCTGAGCCTTACTTCATATTTTTTTTATTATTCACGGTAATACCGTATACCGCGGTAAAATAGGAAGGAGGTTTGACGGTATCAAAATTTGGATACCGCCCAAGCCTAGTGACAACTCTAGTAGACATAAATATAGAGCAAGTTTTGCCTTTAGAAAACAACTACCAGACATTGAGGTAAAGTCCATCTAATTTGGTATTGAGAGATGGAACTCAGTACAGAAACAATAAGTAGGTAACAATAAGCAAAGCGGAACACAAACTGAAAGGGAGAGCAAAGGGAGCCCTGTTCCAAAACCTTGTGAGCTGCCTACCTAAACTGCATTTAACATATTATAAGTGTGACTCGACTCTCCAGTTAACTTCTCACGAGGAGCACTATTTGTGCGAGTTGCTGACTCTACTTGTTTCAAATCAGTCACTTATGAGGTTTCAGTTTCAGTTAGAATCCTGTCTTGGAAGGCACAAGGCCTATGTAGACATAATACAGTAAGGTGCAATGTTCCTGTAGCTCAACTAAGAATTGCATTAGCAGCAACGGGTTTGAGTCTCAGGGAACACAAATATTGATAAAATGTATACTGTAAATGCATTCTAAGTGGCTTTAGAAAAAAGCCACTGCCAAATGCGTAAATATAAGGCAGCTCACTATGGTTTAGAACAGAGATAATATACCAAAGCTCTGCAAAATAAATTCATACAATTAACTTAGCTCCAAAAAAAGTCAATTCCCTAGCAGTGCCAATGCTGGATCTATAATGTATGTGGAAACTGCCTTGTCTACAGAATATGTACAAATATCACACACACTCTGAAACACACAACTCAGTTGGACTTACCTGGTCGGCCCATACCGATCTTCTCCAGATCTTCGTTCTTTACATAGTCAAAGTGTGAGAGACGTGTGACGTTAAGCTCATCGCGGATGCGCAAGAAGTACTGCTGCAACTGCACCTCCATCAGCAGCTCCAGCAGCCACTCAGTGCCCTCCTCACACTGCATACTACTACCCAGCTTCTGCAGAAACAGACCAATCAACACTTAGCAAGTCCCTCTGGGCCACTGCTGATCCTATATACACACAACACACAATGCTGGAGAAGTGATTCTCCCTGATCACTATGCCCTTCCCAGCATAATATCAAATCCCCAACCCATTAGCCAAAAAATGGTCAGCAACAACTGATCAAGTGTGACTGCACATTTAACATGCTATTATTATTATTATTATTGTGATTTAGGTCAGAAAATGCGGCAAAAATGGCTCAAAAACAAGATACTTTTGCTGTTTCATCACAGCTAATATCTGGTGTGCAGTCACAAGTCAAAATGGCATTGGCCCTGACCCAGTCCACAAGTGCTAAGCTGCTCTTCAAGCCATTTAATGTCTCCCAAAAGGAGCATCTCCACACCTCTAAATCAAACCAACTAATACAGGCCTTACCTCCTTATAGCAGTTTCAGAAGCTCCAGTTCTGACGCACAAAAAAAAACAATGTCTTCAATGCCAAAGTCCATATTATCACCATTTAAACAAGGGGCATACCTGGTCCCTTTAAGCTACTGTTTTGTAACCATCAATGGAAAATTAAAAATGGAGAAACAAATGGATAAGGAACACAGGCAGTGGTGGACACTCTGGGACAAATAAGAGTGTGCTACTGTTTTCCATGCTCTCTTTTGGAGAAGCTTGTTGGACATCAGCTGCTTTCAATTTTCAATCTCCCTCCCCCTGCACTTCTTCACAGTAGAGTTCTTTCTCTCTGACACACTTTCTCTGGAGGCCTTGTGGTCTGTCACTTCTCCACAACAATAAAGGCAAGAAAGATACATTTTCTTTCACAGAAATATGTTCTTTAAGGGCAGAGTAATCTTAAAATCCTTGTTTTTTTGTATTTTCAATACACAAAACAGTATGTCAACCAGATATTTTTGGTAAAGCATTTGGTTAATAAAACATTGTTGTTATGGCATTTAGGTTTAAAAGTAAACAATATTTCATTAGAATGATATTAATATTATTGTGAATTCCAGCAATGATATTTTTTTAGGAATAATAAAACCAGCATGTAGGACGCTTTTCAAGGGTGTCTTACCCTTATCAAGCTCCTCAAGATTACTTGAAAATTACAGGCAGGTGTGTTTGATTATGGCTGGAGCTACCCTTGGTCTATGGCATGCTACATAAAAAACATGAACAACTATTTTGTTCTTGTAACAGCCTGGCTCACACATTTAAATTGTATTATTTAAATGCTGGCATATAAAAAGGAATTATTTATATGCTGGTATATTAAGATACTGAGTTACAAAAGAAAGGAGGAAGAAATTGGAAGAATTTGGTTGCATGGTGGCCTGATGTGAAAATTTGAAGTGGAGTAACTTGAATATCTTGACCAGCTTCCGCCAGCGCAAAACGAGGTTACAAAGTCAACAGGTTTCTTGAATGAATGTCAGGAGGGCTAGAGAGCACAATCCGCCCTTTATGCCCAAAGTGCTTCCTGTGTTGAAACATAAAGTCATGGGCCACAGGGGTCAAGGCCTTTTTGTCTCCATTAACCATCAAATAGATATACTTCCACTTTCCACTTCCACACTTAGATTGTCTCACCCTCTCTACACACATCCACACACCCACACATGCATCAGAACACCCAAACTAGTTTTTTTCTATAGAAAATGAATGAGTGGTGCTTGCTGGTGCAAAAAGCATCACTATGGTGCCAAGCTGTTCTGGGTAGTTGCTGGGGCATTGTTAAGTGGTTGCCCATATCAAAAAAAGTCTTTAAGATATCTGGTGACTAGGTGTGTATAAGCAATTGTAGTAGAGATGAATCATACTGTCCACATATGATATTAATATATTGTGGTTTATAACTTCAAGGATTCACATCTCTGCCACTTTCCAGACTGAACTTTTCAGTAACCTTTCACACATACGCTGTGAAGAAATTCAACACCATGTCCCAATATCCCTATTATTATTCTGCTAGCTGGCTTGCATATGATTATACTTTATACATATCGTCTGTCTTTAATATGGGGTATATATGGTGTACCTCAGAATATAATAACTGTTTTAGAAACAAGGCTCTCTCTATCAGGACTTATGGCTATATCCATAAAAAACTATGGTGAGCAATGACATGATTATTAAAAAATAAGTTTAACTAAATGCAAAGTGGTTATGAATGGCATATTTATGCAAGTATATTCCAAAACCACATTAATGAAAATCAAGTCATGACTGCAGCACACTGTGTGTATCATATAATAACGTATAGTATGACATAAGCCTATGGCAGGTTCACTGAACGGTTTGTAAGGTACTGTTCTTTGTTACACTGCTTTAAAATAAAAAATGCAGGAATAGTTTTTATACTCCTACAAGCCTCCCCTAAATTCATTAATCTTTCCCATATGAGCCTCTGATGGGTGAATTCCCCTTACACTAAAGTCATTGTCTTCAAGTATTATTATTATGAAGTTAAAAGTGAATGTAGTGTTTTAAGCATTGCTGGTGCTATGCCATGAACCTGCCCCCACAGAAAACAGGACACAACAGAACCGAACCGTGACTCCAAAATCGTGATGTGAACCCTGACATTGGTATATTGTTACACCTTCACTAATAAAGCAAATCGAGTCACTGCCAGCCTGTATTTCCTACACACAGGATGACTATTTGACTGCAATACAATTCTGCACAGCAGAAACAGTTAAACATAACCAAGTCCAGTGGCAACAAATGAGGTTCGTGCAGTGTGAAGTAATGCATATGGTATTAGAAAGCTGCAGCCTCTAATCCCAAGAGAACTTTTGCCACAGTCCTTGGATAGAGGCCATGAGTCACAACCAAGAGCAGCTACACCCTGCATACAAAACTCAAGAACAATCACAATGCAATGGCTCTAATAAGGTACAAGAAATCAACTACAGACCATGTCAACATTTCTTGTGATGCAATATGGACCATATCAACACTGCAGTCATGCAACTAGACAGATTCAACAAAGGTAAAACAATAGATCACACTGAAAAGTGCATAATGACACATCTAAAACACGCTTAGTGCGTAGATCATAAATCAAAACTGCGCTGTTACACAGGATAGTCTGAAGTTATGCAATGCGAAGGTCTGATGTAATGTTAAGGTCAGACACTGGTATGGTCTGATGATATCCATGCACACAGCTAAGCTCTTGCACATGTGTAAAGCTTAATGCGGTTTCACACCAACACAGATCCTGACATGAACCAGCACACACACAGGCACGCACATGTCAGTCTATAAATTCACTGATTCATTCTGAGTCCCAGCATGCATAAGACAATAAAAGCCAGACTTACTCTGTACACATGAAAATGGGCAAGAAACGGGAATGATTTTTTGAGCTTGTCAAAACGTCGCATCTTGAAGACACATGCAAATTTACAACAAATTCAAGTGTGGTCTTCAAGTCCTAGACTCTTTGCTGGAGAACAGGGTCCAGTATGGGAGCTGCATCTGTCAAGAGACAGTTCCAAAGCTTTGAAGGTCTCCTTCGTGCAAAGGTCTGCTCAGCTTGTGCAGCCCACAGGCGATATTCCATTGTCCGACAATCCACATTAAGATCCTCTAACCAAAGCTCAGGGTTTAGGAACACATGCCAAAGAAATTGTATGAGGGGAACTGTGTAGGGCAAGGCGAAAAAACACCAGAGAGAGGCCTGTCTAGTTAAAACGTCCAGAAAGTTTACACAGCAGACTCTAAAATGAGTCTGAAGAAGTGCGAGGTGAAGTCCTTATCGTGCAAAACGAGTTTTAAAATAACTGTGTAGAAGATATTAGGAGTCATTTCCCTGTGTTTTCCTTTTCTCTATCCACTCAGTCCAGCTATTTATAGGACAGTTTTTTCTCTCCCCATTTCACAGCACAGATGACAGCCACACCAGAGTTGATAAGAAAATCTGAAGAGCAGCAAAGATGAGAGACAATGTTGTACCTTGGTGCCACTGTGGTCTGTTCAGCTAGGAAATGTACTGGCCTTTTTCTTCAATGTGTACATGTTTATGTCAGAGGGGGATGTGTTGATCTGGAGCAGGAGGAGCATTTAGGACTCTCTTTTTCTCTCCCTCTGCTGTGTGCCTGTGTAATTCCTGCAATTCGCAAAAGGCACTGGGGAACTGCCCCTTCTCTCTCTCTCTCCTTCTCTCTCTCTCTTGCAGCCCATGCCCGAGACAGAGACTCTATGGTATTTGGATGGAGGAGCATTTGATTGTGAGCCAAAAGGTCAGATTTAACTGCAGGATGGAGAGCTCATTTCCTGTGTTCCTCCCATATGTTGGGCTCTTAACAAATGCCCCTCCTGAACACCACCATACCCCCTTGTATCTCTGTCTCTCTATCTCTCTCTCTTCCTTACCAAGCCACCACAGCTCTCTTTTATATCCTCTCCTCTTTACACCGAACTCCCACATGGTTTGACTTTTCTTCTTTATTTGGTTTCTTCGGCTTCTAAAAATGAAGCGTTCGAAGCGTTCTTCGGCTTCTAAAAATGTTATGTCAACCTCCTGTAAACAAACCCATTCCAAATTTTTTCTTCGTCCTTTCCCTCTTCCCCCTCACAAATGTAAAGGGGATGCTTTGGCTTTATCATCACTAGCAGAATAAACTATTCATGTTTTATTTACATCTTTCTCCTTTCACTCACTCCCAACTGATTCATCAAGTCCACAGACTAAACCAGATGTACGACATCCTGAGGGATAAACAAAACACACACTCGGTCAAGCCTTGTCTCTGTTTTTTCCAGGGGTTAAGAGAAGATGAGGTGAGCAGGGATGGAGGTAGTAAAGGAGGGCTGTGCGTGTCATAAACAGTCTGCCTCCAGTTACCGCTCTTACACAAAGAATTTCCAGCGCTGCTTAACACCGTGCAGCTAATGCAGCAGGAATGTTCTGGTAACTTATGGAAGGAGGAGGATTTTTAAGAGAGAAACTTGAAAAAAATGCTGTAATGCTAACACACAGCTGTGAATAAGGGAAAGCATAGGTCCCTGTGACAGTCCCTGAGCTGAGATTTGGCTGTACATTCAGAGCAGCTGCAGGCCAGACACCTACAGTGTCACAGTGTCTGGTCGATTCATCTCATCTTAAGTTTTTCTTTGCTCGCTTAGCACATCAAGACTTTATTGTCATGCAAATTTAAGTAAAGTTGCTGATATGTATTGGTAAAATTACTATGTAAATAAAACTGACTTAAACCCATATACTGATATATGGGTAATTGAAATAATTAAAAAGATGAATCTTGCATAGCTAAAACTACAATTCAAGTAAATATGGCAATAAATAATAATCAGTTAAGACCGTATCGCAGCTTTGCACGTTTAGACCGGATGAGCTAAATTCACACCACACTTCCATATGTAACACCTCACAGAGAAGAAAAATCCACCCTCACGTTGAGATCTGGCTTTAGGATTCAATGTAATCAGAGACAGGGCTAGGCCAGAAAACCCTTAAATCTCTAGAACAATACTGCTTGATCTTCATAAGCTTGATTAACCAAATATTTGTTCAGTGGATCACAGCTTTCATGCTGTAGTGCTCTACCACAACACCAGAGGGAAGCAATAACACATAAGTAGTGACCAGCTTAAAAAAATAGTCTTAAATTACTTAAAAAATAAATTCCATAAAAAGGCAACAACAAAAGGATAAGATAAGCCTTAGCTTTTTGCTAGTACTGTTAAACAGCTTATGATTGCTGAACACAATATTGGAAGTTATTATTCCAAAAGGACCCCTCACAACCGCAAACACACAGAAGACTGAGGGGACCCAGGAGCACTCTTTCCCCATCTCACACCCAGAGAGCAGATGAAATAAAGCCACAACTGAGTCTTAACGTCTCTCTCATGTGCATTAAGTGATTCACAACACTTTTACAGGAGGAGCCAGTAACTGTTCCCGCTGCTGTCCACTTGTAAATGGAAATGTCATGAAGGATGAAAACACATTACCACATGCTTCTGTTTAACAGTAATAGTGCTTTACAATTCAACATTGTGAATGAAACTTAATATTAGGGCTGGATATTACAACCAGTTTGGTGATTTAATTCAATTCTTATTTATATAGTTTCAATTCAATTGTCATTCGATTTATTACCAATTAGTTATTAATATTTCATTATAGAATGAAATATGGAATCCATATAAATGCTGGAAACGGAAACTCTCCTACTTAATGTCTTGCAAAAGTATCATAATACCCCTTGAACTTTTTCACATTTTGTCACCTTACAACCACAAACTTAAATGTTTTTTTATTGAGATTTTATGTGATAGACCAACAACCAAAGTAGCACATAATTGTAAAGTGGAATGAAAATTATATACAGTTTTCAAAATTTTAAGCAAATAAAAATCTGAAAAGTGTGGCGTGCATTTGTAATCAGCCCCCTGTACTGTGATACCCCTAAATAAAATCCAGTGCAATCTATTTCCTTCAGAAGTTACCTAATTAGTTAATAGAGTCCACATGTGTGTAATTTAGTCTCAGTATAAATACACCTGTTCTGTGAAGGCCTCAGTGGTTTGTTAGAGAACAGTAGTAAACAAACAGCATCATTAAGACCAAGGAACTCACCAGACAGGTCAGGGATAAAGTTGTGGAGAAGTTTAAACCAGGGTTAGGTTATAAAAAAATATCCCAAGCTTTGAACATCTCAAGGAGCACTGTTCAATCCATCATCCAAAAATAGAACAAGTATGCCACAACTGCAAACCTACCAAGACATAGCCGTCCACCTAAACTGACAGACCGAGCATTCTGGAGGAGCTGCAGAAATCCACAGCTCAGGTGGGAGAATATGTCCAATATGTCCAACTATAAGTCGTGTGCTCCACTAATCTGGCCTTTATGGAAGAGTGGCAAGAAGAAAGCCATTGTTGAAAGAAAGACATAAGAAGTTCCATTTGAAGTTTGCCACAAGCCATGCAGGGGACACAGCAAACATGTGGAAGAAGGTGCTCTGGTCAGATGAGACCAAAGTTGAACTTTTTGGCCTAAATGCAAAGTGTTATGTGTGGCAGAAAAGTAACACTGCTCATCACCCTAAACACACCATCCCCACTGTGAAACATGGTGGTGGCAGCATCATGCTGTAGGGATGCTTTTCTTCAGCAGGGACAGGGAAGCTGGTCAGAGTTGATGGGAAGATGGATGGAGCTAAATACAGGGCAATACTGGAAGAAAATCTGTTGGAGGCTGCAAAAGACTTGAGACTGGGAAGGGGTTTTACCTTCCAGCAAGGCAATGATCCTAAACATACAGACAGAGCTACAATGGAATGGTTTGGAACAAAGAATATTCATGTGTTAGAATGGCCCTGTCAAAGTCCAGAGCTACATCCCATTGAGCATCTGTGGCAAGACTTGAAAATTGCTGTTCACAGACGCTCCCCATCCAATCTGGCTGAGCTTGAGATATTTTTTCAAAGAAGAATGGGCAAAAATTTTAGTTTTTAGATGTGCAAAGCTGGTAAAGGCATACTTCAAAAAACTTGCAGCTGTAATTGCATCGAAAGGTGGCTCTACAAAGTATTGACACAGGGGGGCTGAATACAAATTATGTGCTACTTTGTGTTGCTCTATTACATAAAATCTCAATTAAAAAACATTTAAGTTTGTGGTTGTAATGTGAAAAAATATGGAAAAGTTCAAGGGGTATGAATACTTTTGCAAGGCACTGTAGCTATATTACTGAAATATGCCTTTACATTAAAAATAGGCCCACATAGGACAAGAGGCAAAGTAGATAATATTCACATTCTCTTACAGTGTTTCCCACAGTATTCATTGAGGCTATAAGGAGACCTCTTCCTCTGAAATAGGGTCCAGAGGCATGGTCCTCCATTAAAAAAAATATATTTCTTTGCCATAAGGTGCTGTGAATGACCATGTACATCAAAAACTGCAAAACACTGTAAAGGGGCCCCTGTGAACTTAACATGTAAAGTGTGTTACATTTGCTTTAATTGTAAACTTAGCCAACAGTAAATGTGCTCGTTAGCTGTTATGTTGCATTAATTTACCTTACACAGGGCACCATTTTTAAAAATATATGCTTTAACTAAATTGTCATTTTGTTCAATCATTAATTAATTAAAACTCATAGAACACACTGCCTGTAAAAAGTACTTGCTTCAGCCAGGTACTGTACACACGTATGTGTGTATTTGACAAGGACGGTACCGGCTCCAACTCATTTTGAGCCATGAGAAACCCTGATAAAGTGCACTGTTAAAATCGAACAAGCAATTGGACAGTGTGCTTTTATTGATGCTTTAGTTATTTTGGTAAATTTAAATAAACTTTAAATAAGTGTTCTATCACTGATCCCCAGTGATCTATACGCTTTGTGTGTTTGTAGGTCAGGGATTAGACCTTTTTCACTGCAGCTTTAAGATCCAAATCAGGATGAACCCCAGCAGCCTTATTTGCCCCCTTTCACAAACAATTAAAGATCACATCAGGGGTTAGGCTTACCAAACACATAGACAAACAACCCAAGAGCCCCCTGATTATCCCTATATAATGGAGAAAGACATGGACATGAAGAAGCACAAGTACAGTGTGATCACTGATAAAGAAACATCTACAGAAGAGACAGAAGATGACAAAGATGTACTGATGACAGAGGTGTGAGGTTTAGTTCAGTTTATGCAGAACTGACACATCATGGGCAGGTGGATGAGGTCATAGCGCACAGAACACGCCACACTCTTATTTACCATCTACAGGCATAACACATTTTTAAATAAAGACAATTGTAATTACTACAAAAAAACTTATATTACCAATATAAACCAATATTTTAGCATTTTTAAAACAAAAAGGTACCCTTGGGTTTTAGCTTACATGGATAATTCTCTAAGCTTAACACATAACTCACAGTATAAAGTGATATGAAAACATACACACACTTCCAGACTTATACTAACTGGTGATCAAACTAAAAAAATAAAGTCACAAAAGACAATGCAGCCTATAATACAGCCTCATTCACCCATCTCTGACCTCACACACTCTACATACAATGGCTTCTGTGCATATGAGACAGTGACAGTGGCAAATTTGGGACACCCACCACCATGCCAGTGAGAGAACCACATCATGTAATGATTTGTCTGCATGTAGGTTATTGTAATGTCTTACAGACACACTGATACACATAGAAATTCAGACTTCTGGTACAGCTTAACAACTTATAGCCTCCGATTTATACTATATGCAGTTACAAGAAATATTAAGAGGTAAAATGTCATAGACAGCATCAAATAAACAAAAAATCAATGCAGACAACACATGCCAACAAACCTCCTATCAGTTATACGAATGGTCTTACAGCATGTTTAAAGAACTGAGGTGTAATACCTCGTCCTCATCGCAGTCACTGGACAGACGCTGGTATTCTGCAGTGTCCCCCATGTTAAGGTCAAACGAAGAGTCCAGTTGCGTCGCTCGTCAGCCCTCGTATTCAAATCGACACGGACATAGTCTATACCTCTGTGCACAGCGGATGCCACTAATTTGTATAGCCTGCTGATTTAGGTCCTCAATGGTGTGTCAGTGTGTATTTTTGTTTGATCCCACACTCTCAGGGATAAGAGACACGTTCACAGGCATTTCCGAGATCTACTGTGCACAAAGCAGATCGTACATCCTCCTTTCCTAAGCTGCTTCTCAATCCTACTGCGAGCTATCTGAAACGCTCTATCCCTCCCCTTTGCCTCAGAAACAGCTGTGTGCGGTGGGAGTTTTTTTTTTATGGGATTCGGAGACCTGATGTCTCAGCCGATGCCATGGATTAATCCTATTGTTGTTGTCATGTTTTCTTTTAATTTCTCCCTCTTTTTCTTTTGCTCTATTTTTTTAAGTCCTGGCTGCCGGTATCTGCTTCTGCTGTGAGTGGTTGCCCCCGACAACACAGCAGCTACCTCGTCAAGTGCACCCACCAGTAAGCAGTGGGCTTGAGGCTCTCGGCCAATCAGAATGCACTGTGGCTCTTCTTCATAAGAAGGCTTTAATCCAGTGAGCGAGTGTGCTCAGGAGAGAGGGAAGCAAGAAATAGTGAAATAAGCAGAGAGAGAGAAAGACGGAGAACTGGCCATCTGGGATCTCCTAGTAAATACATTTAGATGGATGAATGTGAAGGGAGGTGAAGCGTTCCCTGTTTGCTGCCTAATGATCTCCCTACATTCTCTCTGGGTAGGCTTATTGTGCAGCCAGTTTGCTTGTTTTTCAGTCCACTCAGTGGTCTTCGTTCTCTTAACCCTATGGGGCAAAGCCTTAACTAGGATACAAAAAACAGCCGCTGTATCAGCTTATAATGCTTTGTAGTCATGTAAACAGAATTCCCCAGCACTTTTTGAGACATTAGGTAAGTTTTTCCTGTAGGGCATTTTATCTAGGCTTCTCTTGTAACATTTATTTTGCAACAGGACTGTTGTACCACATGAAGCTAAATGAAAGAAACTTTTTCCACCACTCAGGTGTGAATACAGTACGCTCTGTTCCGCTGACAACAATCACTGTCACACTGCCAAGCCTCTTTCTCTCTCTCTTTCTCTCTCATCCATTTACAGGTTTTCATATGCAAATCTTGTTGTCCCCAACAAAGTTCATTTGAAACTATCAACTGGTCAACAGGATGCCAGTAAGTAGTCTTCAATGGCAGTCCTTTCCACTATTTGTATGAGTAGTTGTTTTTCAACGTTCTTAGCCTCCACATATCTTGTAGAGTATTAGACAGTTCAAACAGTGTGCACTAAGGTGTGCACTGTGTATTGGCATAAGATAATTTCACTCTCTTTCAATGTAGAATTCATGTTTATTCTGTGGTAAATATTAATTAATGTTTAATTTAAATATTTATTACAACAGTCTTTTTGTGCATGTGTGTACATGTATGTACATAACTGTAAATACTACAGTTTATACAATCTTGCATCTGTATTTTCTGATATCAAAAGACTAGGTCTCTGTTCTCATCTGTCTCTCTCTTTCTCACTGTTTCTATGCTTTTTTTGCCCTCTCAGGACTCAGGACTCTCTCTCCCTCTGTCTCTCTGAGCAGATGGCTGAAGCATCAACAGCAATGTCATTAAATTCCACTTCACCCACATGCCCCTCCCCCACCCACTGTTAGGGGATATTCTCCTGCTGCCGAGCCATAACTGCACACATCAACATGACACAGACAGACAGACAAGCTCACCCTTACACTATCTTCATTTATTGACATTCTTCAGAACCAAACACCACGCCAGCCCCGTACTATATCTGAATCAGCAGGCCATGTTTCACTGGACTAATCTATACTAGACTTAACAGAAAACCTTAATGAGCTAATCCAATAAACAATTACAAAAACAAAGCTTAGTTAAACAACTCTTTGTTTGCCTCAATGCCACATAAGGTGCACACAGCAACACAATTAGCTTATGAGATTACGGATAAACAAAAAAGAGAATAAAAGAAATGAAAGAAAAAAGTGATGAAGAAAATGTGATGATGCTTACAATGGACCAGTACTTCAGTATCTGGCAATGAAGACAAAGGGAGATACGTGGCACCCTATTGTATAGTGTACATATGCAGTTCACAATAAAGAATAAACAGTAGGGGCGTAATGCTATTATGTCATCTTTCAAATCATTGCCTCACTTGCCTAGAGTTAGCAAGTTCAGTATAAGTATAAAAAAAACTATATTCAGTATTCAGCCATTTAGTATCTTTAGCATCTTATCCTATCTTATATATACTTTATTTCATATTTAAATCTGATATGAATCTGTATGACTTTCAATGGCGCAAAATAACACTAGTTAGTAAATAACAAAGTGGAAGCAAATATGTGAACATGGTAAAAATAAAATGTGCTGGGCAGCCTCTGTAATGGGTGGATACTGCTAGGTAGAAAACTGATCTCAGGCTCCTATGGGACTTAATTTACCCTTCATTTAATCAGACCTCATGTACTGTCCAACCAGCTCACGCTTAGTCATATTCCACAAGCTAATCTCAATCAGGATAAAAAATATTCCTCTCCACATACTGTGGCTGGAAAACAGGTGAAATCGTAAGGCAAAGATCACCTTCATCAAAACAACTCTGATGGGAACTTTTAAATGTCTATTTAAGGGGAAGTGGAAAGCAACGTGATTACACAGTTTTTCTAAGCTTTAACCATAATCATTCAATGACTATGGGTGGATTACTATGACTTTTCGTAAGTGTGCCAGGAGAGATGATTTATTCTCCACACACCTTCTTCTGGGAATGCAAAATCCATACGCAAATGTAATATATACAGGGGTTGGACAATGAAACTGAAACACCTGGTTTTAGACCACAATAATTCATTAGTATGGTGTAGGGCCTCCTTTTGTGGCCAATACAGCATCAACTCGTCTGACGACAGATACAAGTCCTGCACAGTGGCCAGAGGGATTTTGAGCCATTCTTCCTGCAGAATAGTGGCCAGGTCACTACGTGATGCTGGTGGAGGAAAACGTTTCCTGACTCACTCCTCCAAAACACCCCAAAGTGGCTTAATAATATTTAGATCTGGTGA
>JAZGTI010015053.1:0-10408 GCA_036877585.1 Botia kubotai
TTAAACCGCCCTGACACCTCAGCTGCTGAACGCTCTGACACCACTAAATGTCAGAAGCTCTTTTACTGAATCTCTGCCTGTCAGAGACACTGATCCAACCAGACGTTTATCACGGAGAAGGGCAATATTTGTCCCGAGCTTCAGACCTGCAAATCGGAACAGAGACACACGACGCGACTTCCTAATCTGGTGGGACTAGTGACGTGCTGAAGATGAGGTGAAAAAGGTGCTTACATAACACAAAAAGAAAAGAATTACAGACGTTACAGAAAGGTGAAGTCATTGCGTCCCCTGAAACGTTTCTTATTGAACTGACGCGGATTTCTGTGGGACCCAGCGTGGCACCATCTTTCTCTGTCAACCCACTGACTCTTAAAATGTTAAAGCAATTTCCCACAGAGAAGCGGAGGAAGAGCGCTTGTCTCTTAATTGTGGAGCCTTTTCACAGGAAAATCTCCTTTGCTGTATTTCCTATTTCGTGAATGGCTCTATTTTCATCTATCAGTCTTGATGGCCTCAATCGCACGCACGGCATTGTTCTCTCTTAAAGCCACGGTGACCCGTCATGACCCCTCTTACAGCGCTGGTTCAGGTGATATATTTTTCAGGCGAGGACTCTAAGGTGTGACTGCATGATTACAGGTCAGTATTCATTAGCCTGTCAACCTCTCAAAAGAGGCAGCTCATTATGAGGAAATTAATTAGCGTTTCTCTAGAAGACAGGGCGTCCATCTATAATCAGATCTGTCTCGCCCGCCACGCCCGTCTAATGAAAGTGTTTTCACTTTCTCCAGACAAGGTGAACCCAGCGATCAAAGAGAACGGAATATTAATGTTTCCAGATCATCCAAGAGTGGAACATTCTACAACAGGGAATGAAGAAATATCTGAGTTCAAACTGGGAATAGTTTGAGGGGAAAAAACATGCAATAATTACTGTATTTCGCTTTACAGCTATTGACATGTTCTAACTCACCTGTAAAATGGTTAAGCTCACCCAGGGATCTGTTACAGATGGCTCTACTGCTCTCCTGTGCACTATAAACTGCAAAAGCGGAGCTCAAATAAATCTTTTGGGGATAGTTTGGGATTCAAGGCCTCAGCCTGGTGCCACACAGACAGGCAGGGTCGACAAGAAACAGAATAGTGTGGATGAGTCAAGGCAAAAAACATCTAGGTAAATAAACCGACCACATTTCCATCTATCATAAAAATCCAGTCTGTCAGCACAAAACAGAGTTTACAGGGCCCTCTGAGAGACCTTGCTGTCAAATAAGGTCAAAGTATGACTACCATAAAAATACTGTATCATAAAATGCCTTGATTTAAAGTTTACAGCCATGCAGCCAATAATAAACTTTCACCACACACAAGCACATCTGATCTGTCTAGGACAGTCTGGAATTAAGTTGAGCATAAAGATGAGTAACTACGAATTTATCAAATAACACACCAGATTAATTAAAGCAAATAATTTCTAATCATAATGGTCAATCTTTCAAATATTTAATAATATGTCCATTTTTAACAATTCAGTTTATATTTACAAATATTTACATTTCTGATCTCTGTCACTTTACATTAATTTTGTGTCAATATATAGTCAATACTATAAAGTATTTATTTATCAACGCTGTAAAGGATCATTAAAATATAATCATATCAGCTCAACCTCATTAATATTAATGAGCTTATCGTACTGCGATAAGCTGACGTTTAACTTTTAATGCTCGACTTGTAACGCGCATCCAAATACACGCAGACAACCAAAAATACTGCATGCAGAACTTCTATCACTGGCCATAATTGTCCATCGAGTAAACAAGGGGTCAGAGGGGCTAAGTTACACATCCCTGAAATGTAGAGAACGGTGCAGAGTAAAGAACAAAAAGGAGTAAAATAAGAAATGCGTTCACTGAAGATGTGTGTCAGTGGGTGAGTGTGTATATCTCAGCGGGTGATCCTCGCCCTGCAGGGTTAATCTCCTCTGGGAGGGGCGAGCAGCAGGGTGAGGGATATTACGGCGTCACCGCGCACAGCCGTCTGCCACGCACGGCTAGACTCAGCCCAGATGAGCCGAGTTTATCACAGCTCAGCTACACATCTGAGCTCTTACTGGAGCAGGACTCTAATCCCCAGCTCATAATAACACCTCTAAATCATTCTCTTAATCATCCAAAAAACACTGCACGTGCTTGTACACACACACAGGGTAAATAACAGTAAACTGTTATTTTTTCAGTGTGACATCACACTGGCTCCTCAGTGTGATGTCACTCAATACTTCAGACCAATAAATGAAAGATCATGTCTTATGAATTATTAAGATATTATCAAATATACAGTATAAATCATACTGGGTGTTTTCTGCACAAACTAAATGTATGATGGAATCCAGTTGTGCACAACACAGCTTAGGGATAAATCATGTTTTGTTTTTGTCTAAAATGTCTGTTAACTATTAATGCATTTAATAAATATTTTTTTTATATTATGATGACAATAAGTGATCAACATTATCATAAAAAATGTAATTATTATTATTATTATTATTATTATTATTATAAAACATTTAATGCTCGTATTTATGTAAAAGTGGCCATATGTCATATGCATCTACTTCAGTGGCAACTAAGAACAAACGTAAATATTTGCATTAGCATGTACAAAAATCTGTCCCTCTACGACAAGTGAGAAAAAACAGATTCTTTGGCTCCTCCCGACTCCTCCCCTTTGACTCCTCCCCCGACCGCTTCCCCTTTTCACATTCAACGCGAGATGGTTGCTGTTTGCTATTATATAATAATAAACACGTCAGCACTTTAGATGACCCAAAATCACACTGTGTGTGTACACACACACGCATGAGTTAATGCAGTCACGCATCATGGAGAGCTTTAACTGCATCGCTGTGTGACCGCAAAGTGTGTGACATCATCTCGGTTCTTGACATTTGAGTGGGGGGCGACATCGGTACCGTGAAGGGGGTTATTACCTGTTGAAAGGCCAGTCAGACCCCAAAGCCTCCATTTCTGACTCCACTCCATAAGTCCTGCCCTGTTTGTGTTTAACCTTTAATCCAGACTTAAAAGTGGGTGGCAAGGGTGGGCTATCGCATCCTTTTATTGTGATGTGAATTATTGAGGGGTCTAAATCTTTAATGTGTGTGCCTCTGATGGAGGTACTCATTTAGAGAATCTATCACCTGTGAAACCGCACAGACTGCTGCCAGTCTGAATGCGCCTCGTGTTAAAACTGTGTAGCAGGTGAGTATAGAACGACCTTGATATATAGACATAAAAATGAAACAAGCGGTTGATGTGCTACAAAAACGTACTGTAAGGTTTATAATGCAGAAGCTTAACCAGCACATTTATCAAAACCAAGCTGTATAAGTCATTCAGAAATCCACTGGATGTCTGAAACCTAATGGCTCAGGCAAAGCCAGCGGTTATTTAGCTGTGAGCTTTGAAACATCTGCTTTTCCAAAGCCAATCAATTCCAAGCCACAATTTTTCAGTTTCACTTTGAATACCGTCAGAACACTGAAATAAATTGGTTGCAACTTTCGGTTCACACTGACTTTAAAGGTAAAGTGTTCTCCGAAAAGCTGACTAACTTCATGGAAAATAAGGGTAGAATATAGCCCTCAAATTTCCTTCTCTTCTGCTGAATTAAATCTGGACAATCTGGACAATTTTCTGCACTTTCAAACTGTCTGGATGGCACAAATGCTTCAACGGGTAAGATATTTAAACAAAAATATCACCGAACGAGGCTTTGCTCCACTGCACAGCCATAACAATTTTCTCGAATCGAACGAGAGGAAGTTTTGCACTGATTGCAGGAAATCAAGTGAAACGTCATCACATCTCACAGCTTATATAGGAACATTCTCTCTGTAGCTTGTTCTCCCTACAGCGTGTTGCAATATGCTGTTACAGTACAACAGAATCTCTGCTGTCTTCTTTTCAGTCCTTTTTTCCCTGCCAAGGCGCGTGTAAACCCAGTGGCAAAATTAGCTGCTCTTGCGTGTGCACATTTACCCGGTCTAACAGCTGGAGCACATTAAATTGAACCGGAAACGGAGGGCACAGTTTTCTGAGTCAAGTAAGTGGAAGTTTTGTAAAGAAACAGAAAGCCATTATAAAAGATGTACTTTCTGGACCCAGTGAATATAAAAGGGCTATGTAAGGCTTTCAATCTGGTCTAATAAGAACGGCCGAATATTATCGATTACCCCCCACCGCCTGACACCCACACAAATACAGAGACACAGGCAATGGGGGGTTGGGCAGTGTAAATGTCCTTCATATTCACCAAGAATATATTAAAAATCAAAACGCTATTACTGCAAACCCGCCACGGTTCATTAGCTCACAGAAACATAACAAATTCATCCGCATACAATCATTTGTCATCGCATCGCCCCGTGCAAGACGCTGTAACCTTTCCTCTAATGCCACTCTCCTTTTGATGACTCTGTTAAAACACTATTAGCACAGAATTACCCGAGTCATTTTCTGATGTAATTATGTGGCCTATTGACAGCAGCTGTCATTTTCAAGCTAACATGAGCATATTATGTTGACATGAGATAACAAGGAGTGTTTCCCCTTCAGTGCACAGAGAGGCTCTCCTAATGGAAAGCAATGATTGAGAGTTCCCCACTCCCTGACTCCTAATCGTTCGTGCCAATCTAATCAGTAAGTGTACATTCATAAACAGGTTTGTCTGGCGCGCTGGCTCCGTGCCAGCCTGAGATTCTGCCGTAGGCGCAATTAGTAAGAAGTGGATTAAGCAGATGTTTAGAGGTTGATGTGTAGGACGGCTCACCTTGGTAACGCAGCAGCAAGGAGCCGGGCTGAGGCCGCTGACTATGGAACTGGATGGAGATTTGGTTGCTCCAGCTCCGTACCACCAGACCTTTCAGTAAGATGGACTCGTTAGCCAGCACAGACGGCTCCCGGCCGCCCAGGTCTTCAAATCTGACCACGTCTCCTTCAGCCAGGCTCACGTTCATCACCTTGATGTTCCAGAGAAACGTAGATAAAAGAAAGAGAGGAAGACATTGTTAAACGAAAACCCTGAAATGAAAATAAGAGGTTTGTGACGTTATTTAATTTAATTGATTACACTTTATTGCAGTAATCCACTTTGGAAGTAATTTTGCAACGACATGTCAAAACATATAGTTTGAATAATGTCTAAGTGGACTATCGAAATAAAGTGTTATCGTTTAATGCGTTACATTTATGCATTCAGAATTAAGTAGCTTTCTTCAACAGGAGAACAGGCCAAAAAATGTTGAACAGGCCAATCAAATGCTTTCTAGAATGAGGTAACTAAACCCTACTGGCTGTTAAAAAAAAAAAGGCAAAGAGAATCGGGAAAAGTCACAAGAAACAGGGAAGTCACAAGAAAAAGTTTGGACAATACCCAAGCGCGCAACAGAAACCGCAAGGACAGACTGACGTGTTTTTGAATGTACTGATGTGGCAGCGAGGTGACATTTTCTGCCACGCCGACTCCACTCATAACGGTGTCGGCCTGTCTTGCCGCCAAGCTGCATGGTAATTGCACCACGGACAATCTCCTGTCAGTTGAAGCCAGCGTGCATATCCTCACCTGTCACTAATAGAAAACCACAGCTACCCATTACTTCTCCTTCCGCCCGTTTTCCCCTTTAGTCAACACATGCAACAACCGCACAAGCCAAAACCCAATACAGCAGCGTGGGAGGAAGTCGTGACACGGACCAGAGTAAAACAGTGGGCGTCTGAAGAATAATTACAGCTGTGCTGAACGAAAAAGTCAGATCTGTTCAACTTCCGCGTCATTCTGGAACGGCGCCATTGTGGCTGATCTGGGATCAGCTGGGATGTGCCCCCTGCCGCTCCTCTCAGGTAATGAAAGTCTCTTTAATCAGATGCAGGCCAATGAATGTGACCTAATGAAGGAGATGTCTAGATACAGGTTAATGAGGCCCCGCCCTCTCGTGTACCCATCACCCTCAATCTAGACACATCCCTTCAGACAGTCCGACCCTCAGCACAAAATGAAGACACCTCTTCACAAAATGGAGTTCGCGAAAAGTATTTTTAAAAGCACAACAGTAGCAACCGATTTAAAATGATTTATCAGGAGCTGCTGAAAAAACACGCTTAGATCGAACTCAAGGTCCCCGAGTGCTGTGAAATCAACAGGTGACAACCTGAGGATACACGCGTTGGGAATAAATTCACGCTTAATAAAGCCGGAGCTGCAGCGTGCTGAAGCAGTCTATAAAACAAAAGTGCATTACAAAGTAATCACATTACACTAAAAGCCCTCGGATAATAAAATGTTTCCAGAATATTGCACGCCATAATCCAATTTGCGTTGGCACCAGGCCCGACCGCCTACCCCACGCGTGTAATCTCTCACCTAAACATGACTGTCAGTCAAACGCTGAGGCTGGCATGTAAACGTGTAACCGCTGAGTCATTCTGGGTCAATGTTGATTAAAACATTTGCTGCTTTTAACACCGAGCACAACAGACAGGTTTAGAATAGAGGGAAATTACATCAATTATCTCTGAACTCCTGGCCTGCCCAGAAGGCCCATATGCTTTAGCGTGAACAGGGAAAAAGATAAAGCCTGGTGTTAAATGCTGTAAACACAAACAAAAAAACTCTTAAAGGGACAGTACGCACAAAGATACATTTGTGTGAAGAACAAACCATAATTTAGACAGTTAATTAAAGTCTTCTTGTGAAACCCAGCGCTCAAATCTCGTTCACACATCTTGCACTAGACAGATTTTTGTCCATCAAATGCCCCCTAGACCAACAATGGATGCCAAGAAGGTCAAATCGTGTTTTTATAGCTGTTGTGTGACTGAAGCCTGTTTGGTATCAAAAACAAACAAACAAAATGCTGCACGATGAAGGAAAATTCAGTCAGCGTTCCTGTAAATAAGCCACAGGACAAGTGTACCAAGCAAGATTAAGCACTCAGAGGTGAAATTAAGACCGTATTAAACTGCAGTGTGTATGAGGCCTAACAGAGGTTCTCACATACAGAAAATATATCAGCGCTCAACGAGCAGGCGCTGGAGATACTTGCTGAGTCACATAACAGAGAATTAGCAAAAAACCCTCCAGCTATGACTGAGTTTGAAAAAGCACTTTAGCTCTTGACTCTGTGTCCTGCACTGTGCAGAATCTGATAAGATTATAAGATTTCAGCTGATTATAAATTAGCTTTATTTGCATTATTTGTATTAGATCTGAGTGAAAGGTGCACAAAACAAGCAAAGACAGGGACAGAGTCAGAGCCACGTAATAGTGGGTAAAACATGTGCTTAGAACATGCTGTATAAAGATCTACAGTATTAGCCAGGGCTAACTGACCCATGATAACCAGCCAACCTGGCCTCTGGGTTGTAACAGTTATCTCTAATTCTATAAATACAATGAAAAAACACACACGCACTCTCTCTCACACACACACGCACATACACAAATAATATAAATACCAGACAGATGTTTACAGACTGTCAAATATTGAGACTTCTTTAAAGCATTACAATGCGAACGGAAAATCCCACCAGGATAAACTAACTTACTTTGTACAGAGCAAATCACAGAGTGCATTCAGCGTAAAGACATCTAACAGTGGCAGCGGCAAATTCCGCAGTGAGGAAGTTTTGTAAACACAGAAAGTGTCAGTACAGTGTGTCTGACGTTCAGCGGTACTGTATGCACATCACTGCTTATGTGGGTCACACACGCCTCAAGCTCTCCCAACATGAAGGACATCAAATGACAATCATGATATAATATAAAGTGGTCGACCAACTGTGCTCTCTCTCTCTCTTTCTCATAGACAGTCAAATTAGTAGTAGTATTATTAACTAGGGCTGTCAATCAAAAAAATGAATCATTCACATCATAGACAGATAATCTAATTGCAAATAATCGTCAGAAATGCGGCTCCAATGAAGATATACTTATAATGAACATCTACAACAGCTTTTTAGGAACATACATTCAATTTTCCATTGTGTCCAGAGCTTAAAGTCATATTATTAAGTCAACTATTAAGATTTAAAGTTTGTTAATAACATTTGATGTGTATTACTGGTGGAGTAATACCTCTATGCAGGCACCTGCCTCAATCTTATTTTGATGAACTCCATCTGGCTGTTTTTGAACGTATTCATTGCGAACGACTCTTTACTCAGTCACCAGATGAAAGTGTTTATTTGCTCTCTTGAAATAAAATAATGTACGGGAATTTTTGTGATTGTGTTCATTTTTATCCTTTTTTTCAAGCAATTCACATTAAATCAACAGACCTGATATTAACCCATTAAAGTTGATAAAAGCGAGGTTTAAAATGACTGCTTGGGTTTGATGGATGTGCTTTTGTATTTAGTTCACTTAGCGAATTCTCAAGGAGGTTTTTTCTTATGCAAATCTAAGCTGAAATGTGAAAGCTGAATATTCCCTCCTTCCCTTCGCTGAGCAAGAATAGAAAAACCCCCAAAGCCCTCCGCGGTGAACGTCTCTCATTGCCGGCTGCGTTCTGTTCATCCAATCCCATGGCTCCAATTCTCTAGGATAACAGGAAGGAAGAAAATCTCCACTAATTAGCAGTGTCCATTCCTCAGGAGCTGTGAGACTGAGGAGAGAGGCGTTATGACAGAGCTGTATACAGAATGCTAATTAAACCTGCAATTGGAAGCAAACAGGAAATGATGTAGCAGTCTTATACACTGGTGAGCAGTATAGATTTGGGCCATATGCGTGGATAGATAGAAACAGAGGAAGAAAGGGGCGAGAGAGTCACCCTGCTCCCCGAAATAGACCAGGGTGTTGATACTATATTTAGGAGCACCTCAAGTGTGGAAGAGGAGAGATGTAGAGACCCATCTGTGCCATCTGGAGGGGCCATACCTAGGCAATCCATCTGACAGCCGTGTGAATATCTGCAGATGGAGTCCAGCTCTGACAGTCCCTTATCTCTCTCCCCCTCACATATCACTGAAGATGACGAGCCTCGTACAGCCCATGTGCCATTGTACCGCAAATCACCAGACGTGTTCATGTCCTCTATACATCATTTACATGACCTTCCTTAATACAGCACTGTTCCCCTTTAGAACCCGGAGCCAGTCACGAGATTAACGCTCACTGACCATGAGAGACTTTTGTCACGCCATACAAAGACGACATTCATTATTTTCTATTCAGTTTGAGCACTTCAATAATCCAAGATGAGTAGGCAATGAATACTGATATTTTTCATAGGATTCTCACAGCCCCATCCAACCAAGAGCGAACAGGCCTAGCGGAAGGAAACGGTCGTGAATATCAGCTGAACACAAGAGCACTGAACGAGAAATGCCCTCATTATTTTTAAGAAAGAAATACCACAAACGAGCAGCGATGGGCACTCGGGCCCTACAGAGAAAAAGAGGATAAAAACGGGAACAGAAAAGTTATTTAAAAGTCATGAAATGTTCCTGACACATTTTTTTTATTTAGAAAGTGACTCAAATAGTCTGAAGGGGTAAATGGTTTATGGATTGCACACCACTGCAAAGAGCTCTTTAACATCTCAACTGTTTCTCCTAATTATAAGATTAGACTCTAGATTAGATTCGATTATTAGATTATAAAAAGACTTTTACCAAGACTTTTACCAGAGTCTTCTGCTTCTCTGACTTTTCTCCTATAAAACAATTCAATTTTATGTATATAGCCCTTTTCACAATGTTACTTTGCTTCAAAGCTGCTTTACATAAAAAAAGAAGAAGAAGAAAAAACAGAACAAATGTCAGACATGTTAATGGTCTCCTCCAGAGTTGTACAATGTCATACTTTGCAGGAATACAATAATAATGTTTTAGTTTATATTTTTCATCAAATTCTTTAGCAAATATCTGCTTTTAGTTTGCTTCCTGTTTATAAGTTTCCTTTTTTTTATTCTCCCAAAGAATTTTAAGAGAAACTGCTGAAGGCAAACTGATATCTAACAGAAACATAACTGACAACTTCACTAACTGTCCCATATACAACATACAGATCAACCTCAGGGAAATACAATTTAGAAAATGACTACGACCCTAAAAACGTGTTGACCCAACTATTATCTCAACATTCTCATGCAAATGGCCAATACTGCCCAGCAACAAATCTGCCATTCCCTAATGTGCATGGCTCTCCTCGATTAATATGAAAAATAAACCCACATTATATGCGGACCATAATAGCCCTCCACTGTATTACCCATCCAGCCCTGACAATCTGTATCTCTGCATGTGTGTAATATGTGCAACACGCCCTTGCGCCACAGACTGTATCAGCATCCAATTACCCTGCTGTTGTTCTCAACATGCGGGAGGAACAAAGAGTCACG
>JAZGTI010015054.1:0-13684 GCA_036877585.1 Botia kubotai
CTTTAAATCATTGCGTTTACTCGTCTGGTACAGTCGGCACCTGCGGTTAGTGTATTACCATAAATGTGCTTGACGCTTGTTTTTACAGTGAGCTAATCAATGCCACAGATGCTGTCTACAGACATTAAACTAAAAATAACACAGAATATTCCTTCCGTCATGTTCTAGAAGCTCTTCACAGTGAATGCAACTGACGTTTGTCTCAGCGTCACAATGCGCAGCCACGCAAACGTTTCCACGACGCTGCAGACGTGCGCAGTCTGATGCAGAAGATGTTGCTAATATTGGCTAGATCAACACATTTCAGCTTTTCTGTCAGTCAAACTGTGAAACAGCAGGTGGTTAGTGAACAGCGGTCAACTAGCTCTGAAACACACACACGCGCACACACACACACACACACGTCATCAAGCACACACACACACGTCATCAAGCACACACACACACACACACACACACATACGTGATTAAGCACCCTTCACCCTTCTGCTGTACCTCTCAACTGTCAATCATGGTTGCATTTTTTGTGATTGGTCATGTGAATAATTGTCATTTTTGGATGACTGTTCCTTTAAAAATACACTGTACACTGAGGGGAGATACACATGCGTATTTCTGAGCTCTTTCATGAAACTGCAGAAAAATCTCCACATGAAACCAAAAGCAGGAGAGACAGGCTGGGATATCATGCATCTCTCCTGGTGTTTGTGTATGGTGTACAGTGTAGATTTCTGAGGACTTCTGAAGACTGTGTGATAAACTCTCTGAGGAATGATCTCTATACTGTCATACATTGTGTATTTCTATGCTGTCCAGTCTTGTGTTAAACCTCAATCCCTGCTGTGAAATACAGCAAAAATCAGTTCAGTCTAAACAAGTCTAACCAGCTTAACCAACACAGTAGACCAGCTTTTCATTAACGATGATACAATATACAAAATAATCAACTCTACACAAAAACCCAGCTAACCGGGAGCGTTGGCTAACGTTCCTTAAAAGTTCTCTCAAAGTTATCAAAATGTTATTGTACCGTTAAGAGTACTTTTTAACAATATATATTATATATCAAAAATGCTATTCTTAAGTTCTTAGTGGAACGCTTTAAAAATGTTGGACCCAAGCTGGTTTTAGCTGGTTCTTCCTTGCAGGAAAGTTTCAAAGTGAGAGAGCTGGGACAGAATAAGTGTGACGGTGAGTCAGAGTCTTAATAACATACGAGAAAAATGCAGCCCAGCTCTCACAGTCCAAACACCTGACAGGAGTTTAATCTCAACACGCCGGGTAAAAACACGAGCTAAAGCAGACTGCTAAAGGGCAGAATCATACAAATCCATTAGAGGGATTTTACAATAGACACACACACAGTATGCTAATGTGCCAGACTACAAGACAACCTAACACAGCTTTTAACACCAACTCTTTATTTTCCTTATGTTTTAACATTAAACTCAAACTCTTATGCAGACACATTATGCTAGACATAATGTAACTCTCAGAACTAAGAAGACTTTTTTATTAAAACTAAGCTGGTTCAGAAAATCTACATGGTTAAGACATTAGTACTAGGAACACATTAACAAACGATGGTCCGTGTTTACATATTAACATATATGATGTCCACAGAATGTTGTGCATTATAATATGATGTCATATTATAATGCACAACAGAACTGACAATATATTAAAGCTGACAGCAAATCCAAAAGATACAAATGTTACTTATTTCACATGCAAAGGCCACTCAGTCCTAACAGAGAGAAATTACATACAGAGGGTACAGTAAGGGTACAGTAAAAAACAGACTATTTAATCCTAAAGGGAGAAAGGGAAAGGACCGGCTAACAGGGAATGTTCTTAGAATGCTGTCTAACATTATCACAAACGTTTTCTCAAAGTTATTACAAACATTTGTAGAACTAGCATTATATAGCATATATATCAAAAAAGGGTATTCCTAAGGGTTAATGAAACGTTTTTAAAACGTTACAGAATTAAAAGTTTGAGTAATGTTCTTATAACCAAGCAATAACATTAATACAACGTCTAAAAAAGTAGACGTTTCAAACTTTCCCGTTTTGAATGTTTTTGTTACTAATTAAAATGTTAAGGAAACGTTCTTACCACCTAAAATCGTTAGCTGGGGAGATGTTAATGAAAAAATTATTTTGAATATTTTCGGTGCAAGAAAGCTTGACTAACATCATAAGTGAATGTCAGGGGAAAAATAACTGGATTATACAGTAACTACTTTAATGGTATACAGTACATACTTTAACAACCTCCTAATGCAACTGACCCATCACTTACTATAAGCTCAGCTGACTGGGAACAGTGAACGTCACAAAGGAAATCTTGGAAAAAGTCCTGGGATCTGAACTTTTGGAATGCTATGAAAAGTCAGAGTAACAGACTGATGTGTGTCTGACTACACAGACAATGAGTGTGTTTACATGTAATGCTACAGAGAGCCACATCATGACTGTAGCCAGATATTTACTCTTTATGTACATGTATACTGTGTTGTAGTGACTCTCTGTGTGTGTGTGTGTGTGTGTGTGTGTGAGAGAGAGAGAGAGAGAGAGAGAGAGAGTAGAGGCCCAGGAGAGCTTTTGAATCTTTTGCTCTGCTTTGTGTTGCGTGCGTCCCGTGGAGCAATGATAAATTAGGCTGCCATGTCGACTACTGAGTGTTCCAGAGACTCAGAGATGCTCTTCCCTTCTCCTCAGTGCGCGCACACACACACACACACACACACAGTAAAAGGATACTCTGCAGGGATCTGTAACACACACACAGTCCAGCAGCTATAAAGGTCAGTAGGCGGTCAGAGTAAAAATCAAATCAATAAATAGGGTGGATGCAGAAGTAGGTGGTGTTACTGTGTATATAAATGTGTGTGTGTGTGTATGAGAGAGATCACTCAGCATTTGATATGATCAGTGAGGAGAAACAGAAGGTGTAATACTAACACACACTCTCTCACGCAATTTCAAAGAGTCTTTTCACCATCAGCCAGAACACAAACTCAGCGTGCGGCAGTTTTAAAGCTAATCTAATGTGCAAAGTTTTACTACATCAGAGTCAGAGGCTAATTCTGGAGTAAATGTGATCAGAGGCCATGATTATCTGAGGAAGTGACCCTGAAAACATTTGCATGAAGCATCAAGGAGCGCTGATCCTAGATCAGCTTCCTGCTGGTCATGTCATTAGTTTCATTAGGATATAAAAGACAAACTCTGGCCCCAGAACGAAATAAAGGTCGTCTGCTGTGCAGCTTAAAGCATCTGTTGTGCGTGGGAGACGTCAGAGATGTCAGTCAAAGGTCTGGCGTTTCAGACGGCCTACAATTACACAAGACTCAAACCCATCACGAATGTTGGGCGAACATAACCTTCTAAACTCCATGTGCTCCTCTTTGAAGTGAAAACAAAAACATCTGTTTACCTAATTAAACAGGAAAAATACCCTTTAATGTCAATTTTAAAGACCCCATAACTTTTGTGTTTTTTTATCCACCAAGAGAAAATCTTGCAGAGTTATTTATAATTCATAGATACGTTTACAGTTATACACATAAATATGAACACACCTGGCTAACACAATGGCACAGGTATTTAAAGCTAGCTAATGCATATTGATATGCATATCGCAATATCTGCGTTCCCAGCATTGCTATAATAACGTTTCCCTAACTTTTACATTAAGGTTTAAAGCTTTATTTGGAAAGTTTTAGGAACGTTCAAAACGCCGTTTTTTTTGACAACACTGCATGGTTAAAAGAACGTTATACAAACATTTTTTTGAACTTGTAATGTTTTTAAAACGTTCCAGGTAATTAACAAGAACAACTTATATATACTTATATATGATATACAATGTTAGAAAAACATTCTACTAATGTTACTGCACAAAAGTTTTTGATCACTTTGAGACAACATTCTAAGAACGTTTCCTGTTAACTGGGTTTGCAATATTTGGTCATTTGAAAACACTGTGCAGCCCTAATCACGGTCACAGGACAGATTTTGGAGTGCATCTCTTTAACATGTCATACCCAGTGGACTGTCCTGTATCACTGTTATGAAACTCGACGACGAGTGAGAGGCAGCAGCTGTGTCTGTATGTGTGTGTGACAGCAGCGGTCAGTGTCTGAAACGCATCAGTGAGGCGTGCTTCACGGCCGGCTCATCGATTCTTAGCGATCAATAAGAATCTCCACAGCATTCCAGTCGGGGACATTGATCAGTGGAGTGGAGAGTGAAAGCAGATCCAGCGTAAGATGCGGGTTGATGCACAAACAGACTGGACATCAGGGACACTTACTGCCAGTAAAACCACCTAATGTACCACTGAGTATGCAGTATGCACTGAACCAGTCCGACGCAAAGCATGGAGCAGATTTTTGTATTGCACGCTTGACTCTCTTCATTAAGTCCTGTCCACGCTGTGGCTACTTCCAGCCCGACCACACAAAAAGCAACCAACCAATCACTTATATGTGAAATTAATAACACTCCAATAAACCGGCCAAATTAGAGAAAAAGGTATGTCGACTAAGTATCAATTTTTGTAAAGAAATAACTCTGTTATATACAGAATTGACTTTTCACCTGGTGCCTCAAACTAAACTCTTCAATATATTGTGACAACTCCGAGAAGACAGCAGAGATAAATGCTGTACAAGAGCGCCTTCAGTTGTGAGACAGTCACATAACAAAACTCATTTAACACAGACAAAAGCGCCCTGCTGAGAGCACTATATTCTACAGTGCTGAGGACAAAACAAATACCCATCATGCTTTGCAACACACACAGCCAGTCAGAACTAGCCACAAAGTTATGCTAAAACGCTGTTATACTAATTTAATATCTGATGTCATAAACTTCAAAAAGGGTCAAAAACTGTCAAAAGCAGTGCAGGAACACAAACATGTTTCCAAGTGGACCAATAAAAAAAGTGTGTAAAGTGAGTCAATCAGTATTATAACATTCCTGATCTTTAGTGTGTGATAATATGAATTATAATATGAATACAGAGCTAACTTGCATTGTAGACAGAAGCTCAATGTATAAGCACAGACTGTAAATATGATCTTCCTGATTTGTACCTGTCTACTGTAAAACTTAACTCAGTATTCTGTGATTTGTTGGCTTGTTTCACCCTTCTGCAGTTATCTAGTGTAAATGTAATTATTCCTTCACACGGTTTCCAAATGATGAATGGTGACCTGAGCTTTATGCGCTCCCTTCAGTCCCATTTCAAAACCTCACGAAAATCTTCAACACTAATGAACTCGGTTTACTCCTCAGAACATGTGGGAGGAGTCAATCTGCTCTCATTATCAGTAATGACAACACGTGGGAGGAGTCAATCTGCTATGATTATCAGTACATTTACATTTAGCAGATGCTGTGATCAATTACAGTCAATTAAGTTATACATTTCGTCAGTGCATGTGCTCCCTGGGAATCGAACCCACAATCTTTGCGTTGCTAGCGCAATGCTCTACCAACTGAGCTACAGGAACACTGTAATGACAGTAATGACCACACGTGGGAGGAGTCAATCTGCTGTGGTTATCAGTAATGACAACATGTGGGAGGAGTCAATCTGCTGTGATTATCAGTAATGACAAAATGTGGGAGGCGTCAATCTGCTGTGATTATCAGTAATGACAACATGTGGGAGGAGTCAATCTGCTCTCATTATCAGTAACGACAACATGTGGGAGGAGTCAATCTGCTGTGATTATCAGTAACGACAACATGTGGGAGGAGTCAATCTGCTTTGAATATCAGCAATCAAGCCTCTCTCTTTGGAAATTCACAAACACAACTGTACAGTGTCAGAGAAGGTCAGCACCTTGTCACACGCACACAGAGTAAAAAGCATTTTTTATCTTCATGCAAAGGCACCAAAATATCATTTTTATTTTGTTATAGATGAACAAGTATCAGACTCACCTGAAACAGGTGTCATGGGGGTGGGTGGCAGGCCGTTCATGTTAAGCGCCCCCACCTGGTGAATCGGAGTGGCAGGAAACGCCACGCTGGGTGCTAAGTATCCACCATGAGAGGCGGCCATGATAGCTGCCTGCTGCTGCATCAACTGAATGAGAGAGAGACAGAGAGTAAGAGAGAGAGAGTGAGAGAGACAGAGAGTAAGAGAGAGAGAGAGAGAGAGTGAGAGAGAGAGAGACAGAGAGTAAGAGAGAGAGAGTGAGAGAGAGAGACAGAGAGTAAGAGAGAGTAAGAGAGAGAGAGCATGTGTTAGAACTATATACGTTTATACAAAATACACATGAAAAAATATTGCAGCAGTAACATGAGACAGTAAGTGTAGCTGACAGTTGTACTACGGTACGTTTCCAAAGAACAGTGAAACTTTCTTTTTGTTATTTGTTTTTAATATATATTGACAACATGTATCAATAATACATTTTATAATAAACATCCATCTTCAACAAACATCCGTCCTTCCCCTCTTTGTGTTGTATGGACATAAACTACAGCCACAAAACTACTATATTAATATAGCATATAATGTACATATTTATACACAGTGTATTGATATCAACCATATGAAATTGGTTGTGAAAACATTTACCTTTATACACAATAAGACCCTTCTGTCAAACAGGTTATTGCAAAACAACTAGACTGTTGAATGAAACGTTCACTTATTAATGAGAGCAGTGTGTGTAAAGTGACATGCATAGTTATTCGTTATGCTTATAAATCTTGAGAACTTTCACAAAAGTATGACGTCGTGTCTTTACAGCAAAATCTTCACAGCGCAATACACTGCATACAAATTACTTTTTTTAAAGCGTTGCTCGCACAAATTTAAATGATCATATGCACCTACTGCTCAGCCAACAACTTTATGTTGTAAGAACACTTCCCTAGTAATAAGTAATGAAAACGTTAAACTTAAACGTTTAAACTTTTTAAAAATTCTGTAACGTTTTTCAAACATTTTAAAGCATAACGTTTATTTAAACACACACATATATATATATTATATATATTATATAACATTAAAACATTTTACTAACATTACTAGAAAACCTCCCCGTTAGCGAAGTGGCACGTTATTAGCGAAGTGGCGCGAGCGATTTACATTTATTTCTACAGCAGCGTGTTGCGCTTTTGCGGTGGATTGTGATTGGCGCGATGTTTGCGGCTAAAGACACGAATTACTTTATATTTTACATTCACACTAGCGCTGCAATGTTCCTGCACTAGAGGGCGCACACATTAATTTTGTCTGTGCGTAATACATGAATTTATTTTAAACTATTCATTTTTTGGCCCCTCAGACTCGTTGCAGTATAGGACAGGTGATTTGGGTAAGATGATTGTTTTAGTTCTAAGCCTTCTAGAGATTTACCTGTAAGTAAAGTACACACACAGACTGACCACATCTCGACAGGAACAGAGTGAGAAATCTATACACGCGGCACTATAGACCACACTAATCTATAAGATAAACCATTAGCATGCATTCTTAATGAGAGCGCTTTCTTTAGACTGTGCGTTATCAACACCACTATCAAGGTTATTTTGAAAACATGACTAAAAACAAAGCAACACGGTTCTGTTATGGTTTTTTAAACATGGTAGCGTGGTAATACTGTATTTTGTGTAATACATGTACTGTATTTTTTCAGTACACTGGAGTATCTAGCAAACAGATTTGTGTGGTAAACTTTAATACCAAGCTATATATCAAAATATTACAATGTGAACTATGATACTATGATACCCTGCTATGTACCCATGTGTACAAAAGTCCTAATACTGCCCCTGTACCATAGTACATACTACTGTTACCTGTACACACTATATTTCAGCACTGCATTTAGCAAACCCTATAAAAACATCCAAATTATTTTAAAATGGCACCGTCCAAATTCTCATAGCAAATAAACTCATGTTAGCAGAGACACACAAAGACGCGGGAAAACAGATACTGATGAACTCATTTACAGGGAACCATTTTGTGTGTGTGTGTGTGTGTGTGTTTTATTTTTTTCATTTATAGGGAGTGATTTGTATTTATGTGTGTGTGTGTATTTGTGTGTGTATTTTATGTGTGTGTGTATGTGTGTGTATTTTATGTGTGTGTGTGTAAGTGTGTGTGTGTGTATTCGTGTGTGTGTGTTTGTGTAAGTGTGTAAGTGTGTGTGTGTATTTTATGTGTGTGTGTGTAAGTGTGTGTGTGTGTATTTGTGTATGCATCTGTGGTTTTATTGAATGCTATTGCCTGCTGATCTCTCCAGGTGCTGTGAGGCAATCAGCGCTCCATCATGGGCCAATTACTCGTGTAGTGCCGCCACGGCTCAGCGCGAAACCCTGTTCAGACGGCCTTGAGCCGCTCACATGCAGAAAAGAAGGACAGTATGCGTGTATTTATGTGTGTTTTGAGCATGTGCTGACGCGTGTTGAGAGAAGAGAGGGTTAATGTCCTCCGTTCTGTCAAAACGCTGCTGTAGCGCTGATAGACGTTTCCACAATATACATACATACATTCTATGTGTTTTTCATCAACATCCAACAAGCAGAAAATTATGTATTTAAAAACAAACTTTTTTTGCATTTTGACATGCTGCTTGCGTCCAGTGCCCTACATGGTTGCCTAGCAACCTTGCAGCTTTGTGCGGTGTATATTGTAATTATTGTATTTACAGTACCAGTTTTTGAATCTTGCCGTAGTTGCCTTTAATTAGCGCAGTAGGGAATAGTTTGTGAAAAATTGGTATTATTGTTAAAATATTACCTCTATTACACAAAACATGACTAGATTTCTGTAAAGACGCTTTGATACAAATACACATTGCGAAAGCACAACAGAAATTCAGTTGAATTAAACTCAACTGGATTGGATAAGGGCTGTTTAACATTGCTGTGCAGTTTGTCCATTCCTGTGGCTCAGTTGATTGAGCATTGACTTAGCAGTGTAAAGGTCACGGGTTCGAGGCCCAGGGAACACACGTACTGATGAAATATACCTTAAATGTGTTGTAAGGCACTTTGGACTTTTGGATGTCTGCTGAATGCATCAACGTAAACAGAAACGCAAACAAAAGCATTACATAATAAAAGCTGCTTTTGGCTTATTCATTTGTTGTAAATAATCACATTTTCTGCTCTGTGTCCAGAGAAAATTATGAACTGAGATCAAGAATCTCTCATGGTTAAGTATTTAATTCACTAGATTATCAAACAATAGTCATTATTTGTATATATAAAACATTTCCAGGTTTAATATTTAGTCAAACAGAGTCATATTGTGAGAGACACTGTGCTAATAATATTACATGTACCACGGTATAAGAGTTTATCAGCCAGTCCTAAACTGATCACTGCTTTGCTCTGTTTGTTTGCTTTCGTCAAACAAGGCAGAAAGGATTAGATACCAATCGCAAAAATCCCACTAAACAAATTGCAATTAACACGACAAACACTTTGGTCAGCTCTGCATCCCGTGAATTATTTACTTTTGATTATCTTCAAATGATCTAACGCTGAGCGTTTTTTGCAGGAGTCACATATTTCCTGTGTGCGGTTTGAATCCACCAGGGGGCAGCGCTACCCACCGACAACACTTCCACCCCAGCTCAACACACCCACTCTGAGTGTTTTCAAAAACAGCGTGTTTTTACCAGCCTAACGGAGCTCTATTCACAATCTGAATATTCAATTTTGCGCGCAGTCTCTTTGCTGTTCGCAGCATCTTTTCATACACCTCACAAAAGCCCTATGATTGAGCCGTGACGTGGCAGAACTGCTGCACAGATGTAATGGGCTTGAGATGAAGTGGGTCTGTGGCTTGTTCTTTGTGTACACTGAAAGCAAGCGGTTAGAAATGGTTTCTCGGACGCCCTTCAGTGCTAAACCGGTCGTTTGTTGGTGTCGAGCAGCGAGGACTGGAAAGTTTCAGCCTCCCTTCTCTGCTCTTGTCATTGTTTGTCTTTAATTTCAGCACCAAGCCTTTAAGACATTTAAGATGCTGTGTTGCCAGAGTGTTCTGGAGCAAGGCATTATGGGATATAGGGTACAGTGCCCTGCTTGTTTCTTTGATCTCTCCCTTTTGGTTAAATCCCCAGCTAGAGTGTCAAATAATCCTGTCTAGTGCAGCCTCAAATGGTCTCGTTTTACCATAAGCCCTAAAACACTCACACTTCCCGCATTCAAATTTGCATACTACTATCCCTCACACCACACGTGTGTATATATAACACAGTACAGACATGCTACAAACCCGGCTCACAGGGAACGTTCTCAGAACGCTGGCTAATGTTTTCCAAAACGTCTCGCAAAGTTATTAAAAACGTTCTCGCAGCAACATCAGTGGAACATTTCTTAACGTATCATATTTTAATATATCATGCATGACAAAACGTCACGCTTAAGTTGTTAGTTAAACGCTTTGAAAACGATATAGAATGACAAAATTTAAATAACGTTCCCATAACCAAGCAACAGCGTTTTAAAACGTACAAAACAGTGAACGCTTTGAACGTTCCCAGCACTTTCAAAATAACATTTTCCACTTTATGATTATTGCAGTATTTTTGTGAGTATTTTTCTATTGTGTGCTCTCGGTATTCTGTAAATCTTCTTTAGGACCATCAGCTGAGTCAGAGTTTATAAAAGTCTTCTGAAATCCAAACTCCAGCCAAAGAACCCAGATTCCAGCCTGTGTGAAAATCACCCGGAAAAATTCTCATGCTTTTATACAAATGCTGTTGGCAGGACGTATAATCCCAGCAGCCTGTGCGGGATATCTTAGCCACTGTGCTGCAGTGTCAGGATACCACGCCATACTCCATTTAATTTAGTGTGTGTGTGTCTGTATGGACATTATGTGCAAATGTGTGTGTGTGTGTGTAGTATATTCATTTTGCTCCCTTAGGGCAGGATTTCACAATGTAGGGCAATGTTTGAAGTACTACTCATTCCTATTTAAATAATCCACATGCAATTTAAATCAGTTCGGTGCTAAATGGGTCTGCCAACCATTTCAGAGTCTCATCCTGTAACTGCGTGTGGCTCTGCTTGTTAGCATGTGGTCTGTAAAACAGAGTTTAGACCGATTGTGGGGAAGTTGTGGCTAAATGGTTAGACAGTCGGACTTTTAACCAGAAGGTTGCTGGTTCGAATGTCAGTGTTAGCAGGAAACAGCTCTTGAGCAAGGCACCTTAACTTCTTACGACCTAAAACTATTAGCTGGGTAATTGTAGCATCACTGAGACATGCATTGTTACGAATTGCAATGCAATTGCATCATAGATGCAATGCAGCGTCACATGAGATCGATTTTGCATAGAAGCGGTCATGTTCACAAACGCGTCGAGTGTGTATCAAAACGATTTCATGTGATGAAGGTTGTGTGCATGATACTGTATGTGTGTGTGTGTTTATACATGTGTGGCTGTTTTTACTGTGCACAGAAACACAGAACAGGTGGATGATGGGAAACCTAGGGTTTTTCTTCTGCTGTTTCCCTGTTTAGATGTGACAAAAGCAATCGCACGCAGACAACGCAGTTTGTTCACATGGAAAAACACACAAATGAGATAATAAACGGTGCGCTGATGACACGCGGCGCGGTAGCGCGCGGTTCTGGCGTGGGATCATATGGATTATAAAATCAAAGCTTCAGTTTGAAATGTCACACACACACACTCAGCAGAGTGTAATTAAAATGGAAGGCCTCCAGGGAACATTCTATATATAGAGCCTCTGCACATCATACCACATGATATCGATTCTTAAACTTCCAGCAGCTGAACATATTTAAATACTAACTGTTCACGTATGAAAAGCGCCGTTTCCTCTTCCTCCCTCTATCAGATCAGAGCGTTAATCTGGATCTAATGCCGTTATCTCTTCAAGTAGGACGTTTATGAATATGCACAGAAATCCACGCACTATGAATATATTATTCATACGATGAGAAAGAATTGCACAAAGACGCATTCGGCTTTTCTAACCGCACCGAGTTCGGCGAACTAGGCCAGCAAGATAGCTGAAATAAATCTGCATTACTATAATCTTCAAAATTCTAATTAATAAGAAATGTTTATAGAAGCAATAATATAATAATCTTTAATCCTTGTGGTTTATATACGGCAGCATAATAATATATAATGACAAACATTTATATACCTATTATTTTGCAAGACATTTAAATGTATAAAAATGCCACAGAATGGCTTTTCACACACATGCTGATGACATAATTAGTTAAAGGCAGGTGTAGCTGACTTCTTCCAGAAACATTTATTGTTATGCTGGTTGAAAGTCTCTTCACATCCCGATAGCAATCATAGCAAGTGGTCTAAATGTATATTATTATATATGTATATCTTATATACATATACACATTATATATATGCATCTGTCAAACTATGCATGCGTTCATGCATTTTGGAGGAGGCGTGGCGCTCTGAAGAGAGGGTGGAATCTTATGCTTTCAAAGCTAGCTTGCTAATGCTAGCCTCCTTAAAACTGCCTGCTCCACCTTCAAATAATATTTTTTAATTATTCGCTGGCAAAATTACTGTAAATATATGATGAATATTCAATCTATTTCATCTGGCCCTATGCTAAATTATGAGGTCAAAATGTCAGTATATGAATGAAAAACTCGTGGTAATCGAAGCCGGATATTCAAAATGCAAATAAACCATAAAACGCTTCACTTAAAATCGTGCTCTGGATAAATTTGATTTCTGTTACTTATATTCTCGAGGATCCAAAGGGACAGAGAGTTCAAATTGTGGAGGAACTCAGCAAGTATTCATGAGTTGGGAATTGAAATTATGTTAATGCATTATTCAACAGAGTTCTAAGAGTAAAAGGGCTTCAGACAAGAGCAGAAATGTTCTGTAGAGCGCTGGTTTACTTCTGAAGTCCAGAAGCGCAAGTTGCCTTTGTTTCATGATGCAGGTACTGTACTGTACTGTATGCATGCTGTGTGTGTGTGTGTGTGTGTGTGTGCTCACCGCGTGTGTGTAGGTACTGTAGGTACTGCTGTAGGTGCTGAAAGGCAGGGCCACGGTAGGATTGAAGATGCCAAACTGGCCGACCATCTGTTGCATGCGTCGTATGGTTCTCTCTTTATCAGTATCGGCAAACTTCACCACCAAACTGGACGAAGCTCCCTGTGACACAGACAAAAACAGTCTTAAAAACACATGAACGCAAGAATTACGAAAACAAATTCTGCACTTCTGTTACTTTCCCCCCTAAAGACAATTTATAACGTCAATCAAGATTTCTTGAAAGGTGCATGATACATTTTTGCTACTGTTCCCTTTAAGAACAGTAACGTCATTATTTGACCTGGAAACAAAAGTATGTATAACAAGACTCATGTGATATTCTTCTGTCCCTTCAATCTCACTTTGTATCTGTTTGTTACAGCTACTCTCCTGGTCCTCATAAGAAGCACGGCGAAACATTTCACACACACACACACACACACACACACACACACACACACACACACACACACACACACACACACACATTCATTAGAAGACTCTTGATGATTTACTGAAGCATTTGACCTTTTCTGTGCTGGGCCTCCCTGACCTGCTAAACCAGCCTAAAATCGATCGGCCCTAAAGGCCAGAATATTCCCTCCACCTCAGAGAATAAGAGAGAGAGA
>JAZGTI010015055.1:0-13684 GCA_036877585.1 Botia kubotai
ATTAATTTATGTGCCATTTATCTTACAATCCACAATTCACACACAAATATTAACATTGTTTATCATATATAACCTTTGTTAGACCATAGTTAGGACACCAATTATCATACAAACAGCATTTAACAATTACCCAGTAACAAAATAATACAAACTCAAGTTGGATTTTCTTGGTGATTCATGATTCATCTCTTTTATTTCAGCCCAGTTTGTTTTTTGGCAACTTGTTCCTTGTCGAACCTTGGATCTTCCTTACAGATGGGGGAGGAGACAGCCGGAGACTTGACCAGAGATCCGCTGGGAATTGGCAAGAAATGAAGAAACTTTAGTGGTGCAGAATGCGAAAGTTGCATTAAGCCTAACAATGAAGTATTTTATCTATGTTGTGTTTGCTGTGGTATTTAATGATGGTGAAAATAGGAATGGTTTTGTCATATGCCCAGATTCATTACAATGGTGATGTGGTGATCCTTTTTTCATTTTTATAATATTATCTTAAATTAAACGACTCTTTGTTTAAATCTTGGAAATTGTAATACTTTTGTTCCACTGTTCTTTTTACACATAATCATAACAAAACAATAAAAGATTCATTTTTAGCTTGAATTGTATATGTCACATTACATAACACTGAAAACGACAAAAAATAAATATTTTTTTTTTTTTATTTTGTATTTTTATGCCTCAATGCATGTCAGTGTGTTTAGCTGCAATTACCAGCAGAGGGCCCCATCCTATTATAATGCATGGATAACTACACACATTCTAACAATTTCCAGTGGGAATATCCTAGGCAGCATGCAATTTAGTGGAATAAGTTAATGCTTGTTTATGACTAATGTCCTCTGAGCAGTGTCACAAGGCACAGCTGGCACCAATAAGGCATTTCGCCTTCAACTTCATGTGCACACATCTCAACTGTGTCAATGGCCTCCAGTGGGCAGGTTTTACGACATCATGAGGAAGCTGCACACACAAACAACATAGAATGAGATTTCAATTTCAAATCTTTATTTATTGATTTAAATCTGTATAAGGAGATCATTATTAGAAATCACTACTTGAAGTCACAAACATAGTGTTTCTTAAAGGAATAGTTCACCTAAAAATGAAAATTCTCTCGTAATTTACCCATCGTTATGCCACCCCCTGATGCGAGTGACTTTCCTCAGATGAACAAACACTATGTCATCACTGTATTATAAAAATTACTCTTCAGGAAAATATAAGCATCAATAAGTATTAACCTTACTAAACTGCGGATCCATTTGCAGTTTTTAATAAGCAAAGTCGTACAGGCAATGGTCAAAACACCGGCAAACAGAACAAAGGAGATGAGACAGAGCAAAAACAGTAGACAGGCAAAAATCAGGGCAGGCAGCAAACAATCAGTATCGTAATCCAAAGCGGTAATCAAGGCAGGCGGCAAATAATCAAGACAACGGTAACAAGGCAAGGTCAAGACTTCACAATGAGTGAAATAGACAGTGGGTTTAAAAAGAACAGCTAATGATCATCAGGTGGCGACCTGAAGATAATCAGTCCTAGGTATGGGGTTTGTCCGGAAATGAAACTTAATATTCAGGTGACGATTCCCTTTGGTGGCATGGAGGAGGCAGAACGGAGTATCTTCCATAACAGAGCCACACCACCCCTCCCCCCCCAGCGAGCGGCTCCTGACACGAAGAGGAACTCTGTGCCACGGTCTTCCTCTGGGTCGGATGGGTTCTGTGAAATTCTGAGGGATCTAGAATATCTCCTGCATTGACCCATGAACGTTTCTCCAGGCTTACCCCTCCAAATCGACTAGGTACTGCATGGTACCATCCCGGCGCCTGAAATTAAGAAGCTGATTGACTCAGTAAGCCTCCTCGCCGTCCACCATGATGGGAGGGGTCTGTCCCCTGAGACCCGAACCTTCAACCGGCTCACAAGCGGGTTTCAGCAACGAAAAGTAGTGGAAATACGATAGTTACTAGGCAAATCAAGGCAAACAGATACTGGAGTGATTCGCTTTACAATTTTGAATTGACCCATATACCTAGGACTAAGTTTCTTGCATGGCAGCCATAGTCGTAGATCCTTCGTAGATAGCCAAACCCACTGTCCAGGAGCATAAGTGGGACCCGGACGACAATGACGGTTTGCCTGAAGGGTCTGGCATCGAACTGCGTGTTGAAGGTGAGTATGAGCTCTCTTCCAGACTACGGTTCCCTCTGGTGGCATGGAGGAGGTGGAGTCTCCACTGTAACACAAGAAAAATTATTTACTATGTTCTTAAAATTATCTCATTACATTACATTTGGCAGATGCTTTTATCCAAAGCGACTTACATTGCATTATACGATACATTGATTCTGAGAATGTGCAATCCCTGGGATCGAACCCATGACTTTGGCATTGTTAACACCATGCTCGAACCACTGAGCTACAGGAAAGCTAAAATCTCTATTTATCACCATTCCAAACACAATCAATAAATTAATACAAAATTGTCTTAATTGTGACTGCATATTTCAAATTAGTCACACAGAAGTTGTTAGGAATACAAATTTGTCTCAATGATTCAGACTAAAACCAGATAAATGTCCCCCATTAAGTCTCCTACAGAGCGAAGAGCATCACAATATTTTTGAAGCCCTGCACTGGACTTCATGTTTCCAAGGGTGAGTGCTGTGAAAGAATCAGTTCTGACCGATTAGTTCCACCCCTTTCCAACCTTCCGAATGATTCCAATAATTCCACTGCCACTCACAACCATGTGAGGCCAGCAGATAAAGAGAACACTGAATTCTCAGAAAGGAAAAGACAGGAATTATCTGTGGTTACTTACTGTGTTAATCAAAGCATCTTCATCACATATGCTCGTCAGTCAATCTTTAATGTGACCTGTCATGTCATGCCATGCCATTACTGGTCCCCTAAAGGAAAGAAATGGGCCTCTAATGATTTCTGTGTCCCGGGAAGACTGCTAACTTACACCACTCACCTGTTCGTCCTCTGCAAATGGCAACTCAGTCATAAGAACAGTGACTAATAGCTTCTGGTGCAGATTCTTGGTAGTGTGCTTCTTGGTAGTGTGTCCATTGGAGACAGTTTAGGAAAGAAATTACAACGAGATCTTTATTATTACCTTATTTATACCTTATGCCAATACATCATCTTAAACTGGGATTAGATGGTTGCTGGTTTTAGCTGGTTACATTTTTTTGTTAAACTGGTCTTCCAGCTATGGTTACATTTTTTGGTTAAACTGGTCTGCCAGCTATGACCAACAAACAGGCTGTTTTTTCAGCAGTGGTAGACAGTAAATGGTGTGTTCTGCTTCTCAGATGTTTCTCTGAAAAAAGACTGTTTTTTTTATGTCTATTCTTTGAATTTTCAGAGGACATCTTAACATCTTAAACTGAGCTTAGATTTGCCAATCGCACAAAAACCTGAAATGTACTCAATTTACTGTATCTCATCTCAATTCAATTAATCTCAATTCAAAAAATTTTCTGTACCTAAATTCTTTCTAAAACAATTCGTCTCAGCTCACCTCAAGTCAATTCAGCTCAACATTTTATCTCAACTGATCACATCTCGTCCCATCTTCATGACTTTAATTGCATTCGCACCCTGTGGTCTATCTTAAAACCTGGTGGGGTAATTACCTGGCAGGGTAATTGTGTGAGAGATGGAAACAAATTACGGCTCATTTTTGAAAATGAATCTCACAAGCGGCTGGCCATCAGCCACTCTGGCAATGATTCACATGCCATGGAATCAAATGGACAAATGCCTTCACACTCCCCACACACGTGTCTGAGCCTCCACAATATTTGGTATGAAATCTTGCTCCCACATATGAAATATGGAACACATTATACAGTGATGGAGAGGAGAGCCATATGCCCACAGACACTGGGTTGCTATAGCCCCAAAATAAAAAACTAATTTTAGATGAACTTGGATTGTTAGTAAATTATAACAGTTCACAGAATATAAAAACTTTTATTTATCCTCATATGTTTTGAAACTTGTGTGGTTTGCTTTCTCCTGCTGAATGCAAAAGGAAGTATTTATTGCAAAATGTCTGTGCTACTCTTTTTCATACAATGGAAGTGAATCATGACCACAGTTCTCGTGCATAGATTTTCAAGGTATAATAATTTAAATTGCAATTTGTTTTTACACAAAGCTATTGTGACTTCAAACAAGCCTAAACCACATGAGGATAATATAACAGAATTATAGACCTCCAGAGAGAGAGAGCTGATGAGCAAAAGCGGTTAATCTGTCCAAATGTCAAAAAACTGTCAAATTTGTTAAGTTTTTTTATTTTAAAAGTTTTTTCTTTTCCAACAAATGATTAGTGAAATAACATGCTTAAAAATAATTGATTGTATATTGACTGAAATATTTTATTGCATTGCATTATTTAAATGATAATTACATTTGAGTTGTATAACAATATCAGGTTGAATTATTTAAATCTAGATACAGAAAAATTATGGTAGTTACAATTTGTTAATTATATACATTTGTATTGTATATCAATAACAGATTGTCAAAATAATGAAAATGGAATAAAACTATTAGCTACTTTTCATGCCATCTTAATTTGTAATGTTAGATGAAGGTTTAGCTAAAACATGTAATAGTTATCACAACTTTAAAGCGAACACTTAATGGAACACAATTATATGTGTAAAATGCCATAAGCCATGCCTGCATATAAACAAACCACACACACACACAAACAATACCATATTTTAATTAGTCATTTGCCCAATTGTCCAGTATGATAGCACTTACAAGGCATCTTGTGCTCAGTGATGGTGTTTCTGTTTTAATTAGTGTACTGGGTACCAGGAGAACGGAGGGTGAACCAGGGTGAAAGAGGGTTAACTGATTGGAAAAGCAATCACAGCCAACCGTATCTGGCTGATTAGATGATTATCTGCAGGGGTTGAAGCTCCATGAGCAATCAGCTGTGGCTGAAGGGGAGACTGGAGCAAGCAGGTGCGAGGAAGTCACTTTCGTAGGGAGTTGTGAACATGCAAGTCAATGAAGTCTTCAATACCAAACATCTACTACATCAGGGGTGTCAAATTCAGCTCCTGGAGTGCCAGTGTCCTGCATAATTTAGCTCCAACCAGCTCCAGCACACCTACCTGGAAGACCTTATCCTGCAGACCTTAATTAGCTGGATCAGGTGTGTTTAATTAGGGTTGAAGCTAAACTCTGTAGGACAGAACAGAGTTTGACACCCCTGCATTACATTGATAATGCAGCGAACGAAAAAATTAGTTTTTATATATTATGTTCAGTAAGTATTTGTGTGGAAAGTCACTATAGATCATTTCACCACACAGCTTAAAAGCACGTTTTTTCCCCTTCTATTCAATCACTTAATAGCAAAAACACATGCATAAATGATTTATCCTTTGCTGCTTAAGTTCTTACCTGTTATGTGAACTCGGATCAGCAAATTCTCAGAGCAAAAAGACAGCTCTGATACGATGTAGTGCAACCGGAATGACAATGAATGGAGCAAGGGGGGAACCCTGCGGAATGCAATCATGAATGGTCTGGGGGACCCTACCATAAAGGTTGCCATGGGCCCCGCATCTGCTTGGGATGGCCCTGTCCATGCCAAGCCATTTTTAAAGAAATCTTGCTTTGTGCATAGAGGCATTGTAATGCTGGAGCATTACCTCCCCAAAAGCTGCCACAAAGTTGGAAGCAACCAGCAACAGAAGTGTTTGTTTACCTGTGTAGCATTGCTATCAATGGTAGCTACTAATTTTTTAACAATAATTTTGATTTTTTTATAATTATTAAAAAATTATGGTAGCTACTAATTGTTAGTAACACATTTTTCAAAAAGGTATCTTAATTTTTTCAGTAATTTAAAAATAGTAGCTTGGTAAACTATAATTTTAAAGCAGCTTCACCGACATCGGTACACAGAGACCAATAAGCTGTTTCACTGCTCTAAATAAAAGGGAACGTGCATACCCATCAATCACTGCTTAATGGATTGGCTGGGGAAGCCATTGACTGACATTAGGGGATTTTTAAATGGCTGTCAATATCTCCACCGCAGGAGGATGAATAATAGATGTGTTACAACCAGCATTTGGAGCCTCATAATAGGAACTATGGCAGAAAATGGCAAAAGGAAAAAAAAACATCTTTTAACATTAATGACAAAACTGCTGTGACTGGCAGTGAGTTTTTGTGCTGGTAATGAATGGGCTAACTACTAAACCCAGTGGGGCATCCAGAAACATCACAGAATAGAGAAAATATTAAATTACATTCATAACTAAAGATTGTCATAGGACTAATAACAACAATTACGATTCATACAGACTCCCTGGCCACAAAACAGTGTGCCTGAACTTAAGTTATATAAAGTCTCTGATTGTAAAGCAAACAACTTAGATAAATATAATTAATATACAGTAAAGCGGTCTTGTTGTAGTGATCAATGTGTAGTATAATGCAATGTAAGTCGCTTTGGATAAAAGCGTCTGCTAAATGCCTAAATGTAAATGTAAAACTTGTTTTCTTGATGGTAGTTCTTTCAGCTGTAGCAGAAATATATTATCTCCCATACACACTCTGTAACTGATCACTGCACAGGCACATTTATGAACTAACATCTAAACTGATCTGTGCAGCCTGCTGTGCAGGATCCCCAAAAGCAATCTCATCTGATGATGAAAACAACTTTTGATTAAACAGCTACCCGAAAAATGCCTCAGGTAAACATAAACATTGAAAAAGCTTTAATTTTAGGGGATAAAGACTAAAATGGAATAAAAATCTTTTTCATTTCTCATGTTTTAAAAAAGAAAAGTGTGCTGCTCAGGGGGAGATTTACCGATCACCTGATGATCACCTCATCACCCCCCAAGCCCCATATATAAGGACATTCCACATACACGCACTTTGGTTGGTCTAGTCTATGGGTAAGATGGCATTGTTTTGGATTTATACTGCCTTGAAATCTAATTACCACTCTGTTTTACTCTCCATCCTGGTTCCCTTGTCTTCACAAAAGCACTCTACAAAGAGAAGAAATGTGAAGTTTACCACCTGTGACTGTTTAAAGTGTGTGGCTACTTGACATTTTCATTGCTGTTGCTGCTCAGTCAACTTTATCTGCTATTCAATATCTATTTATTTGCACAATTTTAATAATTAGATTAATAATCATTTATACTTACTGGTCTGTTCAGAGTGTTTCCTGATATTAATAGATCCAAAATGGCTTCAGTCAGTATCTGCATTACCTGGAAATTTGAGTCAAGCTAAATCACACACAGAAAAATATAGGTCTGTTCAAATAATGTTGAATGCATCACTCAAATAGTTTGGAAGCTTTTAACAAGTATTGTGTTTTTTTTACTTTTGCTTGCAAACTTTTGTATCTTGGCAAATCACAGCACAGTGATAAACACAGTTTGAGGCATGTTTTTGACTACACCAGCGAGATACTGTAATAATGTATCTCTATGGTGTTAAGTGTCCACCACTATCCAAACAGCACATTTAAACAGATGCAGCAGTGATGGGATGGTGTGAAATTGAGAGTAAATGGAGAGATTTGAACGGCTGTACTTTCCTTTCAGCCAAGACTAGCAACCCTGATGGTGGTTAAGCAGAGGAGTGGGCACCACAGAAAACTTCTGGCACCACAGAAAACAGCTTTTCCGAAGTTTGAGAAACACACACACACACACACACACACACACACACAAACACACAGAAACCATCACAGTACACAGGCAAGATGTGCATTGAGTCCAAAACAGGTTGCCACTCTAATAGGTATTTAGTAGGAACATCTGGCATTGAACTCCAGCCATACAAAACCTGCAGTGGGTTTAACTGCCCTCAGCAATAAGCTGATGACCCTTATAAAGACCATGCCATTATGTTTCACCATGGCTGTCTCATGTCCATCTTATCACATTAACATGATTATATGTGCTCTGTGACCTTAAAATAGAGTAAAACGAATTTCTGATGTGCATTTTAAATGTTGTAATTAAGTCAGAAAGACGCTTGTTGTGACATAGGGGTCGTGGGTTGATTTTTTCAATATTGATAGAGAACAGTGTAGGTTTCATATGAACATCAATATAATCATGAAAAGTTCAACATGCCTGATTCATGATAATGGTTAATGCTTATATGCCTCTCATACTAAATTCATTTTAAATTCTTAACTACAGTGATAGAAAAAGGCACAGGGATGCAATTTACTTCCTTCCAAACATGTTCCTACAATCAATTTTCACAACAGCCTTATCAGTCTATAGTGTTTGTAATCTAGTGATTTTATCATTTATTTTAAATGAAATTGAATTCTTTGAATAAGGATTTTGTAAAATTAGAAATGATCTTTAGGTTTGCTTAATTTCACATGGAGAAACTCTTAAAAGCACTAGCAATCATTTATTTATCACACCATCTAGAATAATTTTATCCTACGCCACTAAATAATAATGAATAATAATAAACGTATAAACTATTAGACCTACACTATGTGATAAAAGTATATAGACCCCCCTTCTAATAAACAGGTTTGGCTATTTCAGTTACACAGATTACCAACAGGTTTATTCAATAAAGTGTACAGCCATGAAAATGTCCCTAGACAAGGCAGAACAGGACCCTTTCTTTCTCCAACGTGTTCTTTTGTGTGGTCCACAAAGAAATTAATTACTGAGTCTGTTGTGGAAGAGACTGACTTGCTTTCACAAAGCTCAGACTGAACCCTGTTAACCTTTGAACCTTGGGAAATAATTTGGAATGGTGACTGTGATCCCCATCACACATGCAGTAGTTCTCAACGTTGTTCCTGGGGACCCACAGCACTGTGTATTTTGTTTATCTTCCTGATTAAACACACCCAATTCAAATCATCAGCTCATTAGCAAAAGATCCATAAACTGTTTGTGCCAGATAAGGGAGACTTACAAAATGCGCAGTGGGTCCCCAGGACCGGAGTTGAGAGCCACTAATACTGAAAAGCCGTACCTGAGAGGTAAAAGAGATAAATGTACGACCAATTGCACTTTAATGCAAGTTGGTTTAAAATTAAGAAGCACAATATATGTATGATGTCCACATGCTTTTGGCCATGTAGTGAAAAATGCTTTCAATTGGTACAAGATTCTGGTAGCTACACTTTAAAATTACATTTTTTTCAACCCTTTAGTCTTTTATTTAAAGCCAAGCGAGTTACTATTTTGAAACATGTTTGAGTGTGTGTTACGCTTACATCCACAGATGTTTGACATTCTTGACATTTTTTTCCTGCAATAAGGCAATCACAGCATAATTTGGGAATAAGAATGTTCAGCTGTGAATTTGTCAAATTTATTAATACAATAAAAAGATTATTTGATTCTAGCTTTCATATGAGAAAACTGGGCAGTCGTTCTACTGGTATACCACAGATGGGAAGCTGTAAAATGTGTGTATTTGACAAGCAAAAGGCTGTGATAGAGCAATAATTAGCATGTCTTTGAGCATGTCAGATGCAAAGGAACAAGAAATTCCATTACCCAAAATAGGTGTGACATTAAAAAACATCTTGGGTTGAGGTCAAAAAGAGAAAAAGGGAGGTTAATAGAGAAATGTTACAACCTCTCTATGGATCAGAACACATTTTTACAAACTAACCATATGCTCTGAACTTTGGTATCCGAGGTATTTAAAGGCTTTGTTGTCGAAGCTGGAGGTTTTTCTGTTCATTCCCACCTGGATAAAGTGGTGGGAATATTGTTCCCATTGTGGAAAGCTCTGCTTTGTTGAGAGAAGCTACTTGTTGTATCCATCTTTTTCTTCACATCTCCATGGGGGGCACCATTACAGTGAGTGACTTCCTGTAGTGCGCAGCACTTTCATTTTGTTGTTGTTATCTGATAGAGAAAGTTACTGATGATGGTGGTTAGTTAATGATGTGAAAGAATTTGTGCTGTTTAAAGTCTGTCACAACAGCTACAGAAAGCTTAAAAAAACTCTCAAACTTTAGTGGAATATAAATGCCAGTTAAAGATAGCGCTGTCATGGCCACTGCATTCTGCACCTTTTAAATAATTAGAATTGTTTTACTTTTACTTGTTTTACTTGTTAATGACTTTATTAAAACTCATTGCAAACTTCTTACCATTATCACATGAAGCATTTTCTCAGGGCTAATCAATTTTATTATACTTGAAATGTAACTATTGGTTAAATATTAAATATAAAAAAAGTTTTCGCTATGTCTTTACTTTAAATCACACAGCACATGCACAATATTTAAAATTATTTTCTATATGTTTAGCCACATTTGGAGTTTAGCTGTTTATAAATAGCCACCTTTGACAATACAGCAGCAGTATGCCTGCATGAGCTACCCCTCTCCACTACTCGAATATTTTTGTAACAGTTTCTGTGCATTTATAATTTCAACAATCCTTTTGTGTAAGTGTCCAAAGTGAAAATGTCAGCATGTGGCTGCGTGTCAGAGTTTTATATCATTAATCCAGGTGGAGGTGCTGGACATCACCGTAGGGTAAGGAAGTGACAAAAGTTGTTTACTGTCTTTTTGAAATACTCTTGTGCATTCTGTGACTGTGAACTGATGTTGCTTTTGGTTGTAGAAATTACAGACATTGTCAAATATTAAGAGTGAAAACAGATTACACTGTCCGTTTTAGAACTGTCCAGATAACTCTGTAATACCTGTCTAATGGCATCAAGCTGAGAACTGAATCTGTTATGTTATGTTATGTTATGGTTATGTTATGCAAAAACAAACATGCATAAAAATAAGTATTTGTGTGTCTTGTAAAAAAGGTGGATAGGTCCCTAGTAGTGACTTACAGTTGAAAAGATTGTGATTGACTGAGTCCTGGATTGATGACATCTGAATTGATTGAAAAAGGATTGTAAAAAAGCATTTTCATCTTAAAAAGGAAGGACATGTAATTTCCTGAGGAAATGTTTTTGTTTCTTTCTGCAAAGGAAACGATTGATAGACATGCAATATATACATTCAATCATGTCTGTAGATGCTGATGTAACTTCTGTGCACTACACCTGTCCGTGCACATGTATTTTAATGTCTGTACATATGCTATTTTGTCTGTGCCCTGTGTATTTCAATATATTTTATCTCCCCCTATTTTATAAATATATTTTTGTTGGATGTTATGTATTTCATTGTTGTATATTATGTGTGAACGCACTTGGGAATGAAAGCACTGATTTTAATTCTCATTATTTAGTAGGACTGAACTTGCTGCCCAATAAAAATTAAGGTGGCTTTATAGTTGTTTACCGATGTTGTTATACATGCTTGTAAAATGCAGATAGAGCTATTAGGAATAGTCCTAATTTGATTTGAAACTCCCCACATTATCTTCCAGGTTGCAGGGATAAATTTGACAGTGAAATGAGAGGGAGTAGCCTCTACTCACCTCTTCATTTTCTTCCACCAGATGTACTGTGGAGGTGTAGATATGAATTCTGAATCCTTCTTGTGCTGAATGCCAACATAATTTACTGGTACTGTTGTTGCATGTTGTGAGGGTATTTTTAAGGGGCCCCCTTTGAGATACCGTTTTATTCTCTAACTTGGAGTGAACCACAGGTGCTAAGCATTTTGGGAAATGTTTTCTGTGTTGAGAACAATTGTGTCTTTTTTTGGCTGCAGTCACATCACAAAGTATTCCAAAAATATCATATTGCAGAACAATATACTGTTTATTCAGTAAAACAAATCTTCAAAATGTCTGTTTTCGGGTGATAATGGAGTCCAAATTAACACACACCAAGTATCAAATGTTAATATAAATTTTAATTTACCCACATTTCCTAGATATTCCTAATTTTTAAATTAGTATTGCTCTGTTGCATTGACTGTTTGTAGCCCTACTTGTTTGTGATACTTGTGCTTGAGTCTTGTGCTTTGAATTACACACTTACAGGATGAATGTCAGACAAGATGATCAGGGCCTGACAGCTGATGTAGGGCACTCTATACCGGTATGTGACAGATAGACAGTACTTTTATACCTTTGTGCTGTCCTAACTGTAGTAGTTTTTTTCTTAAAAAGTATTTTGTAGACTCAGTTTCATCTATCTGTCCTTTACTTTGTCTGAGGCTAAAGAAGGGGCCCTTTCAGATTCATTTTCAAGGGGCCTGTCTTTATTGGCCTGTCTGGTCTTTATTTACAACCTTTTCACAGTCTATGTCATTTCACAACAGGGAAATGAAAAGAGAAACAATGAGGTAATAGAATGCTTAGCATCACTGCAATCAGCATTATGTAAGGTGCTTAATAAGAAAAGTTGAGGCTAGATCTATGTGCAGATGCACATATGTGCAGGTGATTTAATGAATCCAGGCATGACCATAATTCTTAGCATGATAACACCAAACAATAACCATATATTCCTTATATGTACTGTACGTTGCATGCAAGCTTTTGCACATTGTGCTGGGTGATGTGACGTGCTATCACATACCGAGAAATCAGATCAGAAATCAGATCAGAAATCAGATCACATGAACTAACTGGGGTTAGTTCATGTGCTCCAGCATATTGAATGTGGTGGTTCTTAGATCAGTGAGCAGGTTTTATTGTAATGGGTGATATTCTGCAATAATGAGTCATTATAACAAAAAAAAAAGAGCCATGTAACAAAATCTTTATATTTTTCCGGCTTGATGATATTCAAGATATATAGATGGATATTTATGTATTTGCTTTGAGCTTGTAATAGCTACTGAGATACTAACAGCTACAGCTTTAGATGATAAAATATCTTTGAAAAAAAATTAATGGCCAAACATAAAGCACGTTTAAATGGACAATTTTAGTTTATTTTACATATATACAATACATTGCAGAACCCTAGTGACACGAATTTGAATCTGACTCTGTCTTACTGTTCCTGGCAGTAAACTGTTAGTGTTATAGAGGAGGCTCCCGCACCGCCTCCTCCGCACCACCAGAGGGAACCTTCATCAGAATATTGATTCGTTTAGATTTGGACTCCTTTTGCCACAATCTTCCATACCTGGGACCGACCACACCCATACACACCTGCACCTCATTACACTCACACACATAAGCACCACACACGCCATTACTCTTTGCCAAGTCTAGATTTGATAGATTACTAAACAGGAAGTGAAGACATGAAAAAACAGAACAGACAATGCATTTCAAAATAAGAGTTCGGACTCCCAGCATAGCATAGGAGTCCATATTCCTAACAGCCATTAATAGCTTTTAAAAAAAGATGTAATGCACTCATCTACCAGGCTGGCAAAGCAGATGTTGCAGAGTGAGTCACACTCCAACCTAAATGTGAGGTTACATGAATAATTGTCTTGGGTTTTCTTGGTTTAGGCGTATGCCAACCTCTTCAAAAAATTGTTAAACTTGTATTAAAGTTTCTATTAAATTTAATGAATGGCTACAAATATAATACCTTTTATACTCTATTCTGTTATGGTATGCAGACTCAGAGGCACATAAATGCAATCAAAGGTGACTTTAGTTACAAACTATTACGATCTTAATCACAATCACAAACTAGTTACAATCTTGAGAAACAGGTAAGCAAATGGTTCAATGGAGATCTGATGGTAAACTATGGGGGTAGAATTGTTGCATAATTC
>JAZGTI010015056.1:0-13684 GCA_036877585.1 Botia kubotai
TTCTCTGAACCGAGCTGAAAGTATTTTAAATTTACATGACATACAAGCATCTATTATTGACTAATAACAGCAGCTATGACTAAGCACTGGCTGCGTTGAACTTTGCGAGAACAGGAAACGTTTAGCAAATGTTCAGTTAATTTTAGCATCAGAGTAGCTACTGATGTAGAGGACATCATTACATGAAAGCTTTGCTCGTTATAATACACAATGGTGCGTCATTGAATTTCAATTATCCTAACGACACGTGGGATGCATGTTTGATCAGATTCACTCCAAAAACTTCCATAAGATTTTAATCCCTGAATTCCTCTGGTTACCGCACTGTAACAGTGGGCATCGAAAAGGCTATCACTAATTTTACATGATTGCTGACGTAATAGAAGAACAAGACCGCTCACATTTTAAAGTGCCTTCGATTTTGTGTTGCCTATTGCGTACCACCTTCTTGCACTAGAACATACAGTCCCTGACACACACACACTAGCTGTTACTAGATCACGTTTTTTAGCGTGGCTGTATTGGCCAGTCAGCACCAAGAAGAGTAACAATTTATTTTACCACAGTTTATAACTGTTTTTCTCTATCTGGGGAACTCCTGGCCTTCTCTCTCCCCTCTTTCTCTCCCTCCATCCATCGTCCTCTTCTCCACCACCCCCAGTAGTTCGCACTCCTCCATACATAGATACATTCAGATCTCTCCTCATCTCTCACTCTTTGTCTGTCTCTTTCTCTCGCACACCCACAAACACACAATTTTCCCACAATTCTTCTATGATTCACATGTGCGTGTGCACTCGGGAGGTATTTTCTGAATTTGATCATCGAAAGAGGCTGTCTGATGAGAAGAGATAGAAGTGTGTGTGTGTGTGTGTGTGTGTGTTGGGGGGCTGTTCCTTTTTAACATGCAAATAAATTTCAGTGTTCAGAAAATGAAAACGACGGGCCGAACGAGGCGAGCGAGATCAGGGCTGAGTCACAGTCTGAGAGGCGAGCAGAAATGGAGACCAGAGAACCAAACGATGAAATAGAGAGAAAAAGAAAGATTAATAAATGTGAAGTACCCCAACATCTGATTCTGTACCATATAAACCAAGGGGTCACACTTTGGCTGGTTAGCATAACCCTGTTAACCCCTGCTAGTAGATGATGTAACTAATTCAGTTTTGTTTGTATAGTAGTTTATACAGTGTGCATTGTTGCAAAGCAGCTTTACAGAAATGTCTATAACTCAGCTGAAATTTTAACTACTGTGGACCCAAAAAGATTGTCTCTCCATTTACTGGCATTCAGAGTTAGTAGCATACAGTATTTAACCAAACTTTTGTAGTAACTTTATCGTAAGAAACATGTATCGCTAGTGTTGCTTCCAAAAATATTGTTAATATCAGTTTAGTTGATGTTTTACCATTGAGGCATTGAGATATATAGGAATAGGAATGCTAATGTAAAGCTTTGTCCAGCTGTTATGTATCATTTTAATGCAGTTATTTGTGATAGTGTGGTTTTGTAGTGGTTTTATAGTATTGCTGTGAATCTGATTCCATGCTTTCAGTACTTTACATTGCATCACCATTTGGGAGGAGTGTGGGTTTATGCAGACCGCCCAGACAATTTAAAGAGGAGACATACGCATATATACACACACACATTTAAAAAACCCACACATGTGTCAGACTTCTGGACTGCCAAAATGTGCACCACTATACTAATGCTTGAGTGGCTTGCAAAAATGTGTGTAGCAAGTAGTTCGGTGTACATCCAGTCTTAAGCAGATAGGGGAGTGAGTTTTGGGACTCATTGGGAGGTTCATGTTCTTTGGCACAAACTGATAAACTGGAGACTGCAGTGTAGTGGAGAGCTGACTGCAGGTTGTAGACCACCACAAATGTGCTCCCGAAACAATCCATGCTCATTGTTCTGTTTTACTGTCTGCATGTGAAGATAATCCCAATTAATAATCTTTAATTGGGGAATGTTTATCTAAAGAAACATCCAATTTTTATAATAAAAAAGGAACCAGAGAGCAAGCATGTCTGTGGCGCATTTTATTGCATGCTAGTAAATGTTTTATGAAAAAGTATTACATACAGATTCAGTCTGAGGTTTGTCTGCGCACACCTGCAGTTAAAAGGAAACAATGCAGCCGACCAGAGGCATTAATCTAATATAAAGTGATGTGTGTAAAGTGAGGCAGGAAATGTTAACAGTCGAGAGAGAGAGAGAGAGAGAGAGGGAGGTTATGTATTGCTGACTGCGTGCAGTATGGTAATGAACAATTGCCTGTTGCCCTGTCGTCCCATAAGAGATGCTGCATTGTTTCAATCCTCAGGGCTCATTTACATAATTGCATAAATATTACAACACGTATTTTACATTTTTGTGTTTGTAATTGTCCGTGTAGTGCTGTCGTGTCAGTTTCGCTATTGCGTATACTTGGGTTTAGGATTTTTAACCTAATTTTTTGTTTATGTTTATCAAATGTTTGTCATGTTGCTTTTTATGATTTTATGTTTCTAAGACTATAACATAACTTTTGCCAGGCAGACAAAATTAGGGTGAAAAATTGCATAGGCAGAATGCAAATATGTTTAGAAACCAGAGCATCACTGGAAGTGAGTGGGCACTATTTCACATGGGCTGGCTAGATACAAACACTGTATTTAAAAGACAAAATGCAATGGCATTCGAAGAGCATCTGACATCAATATTGTGGCTGTTTCCGAGTGAAACTGAATATTCTGCCTGATGCTGCCTGATGGGCGGGGCTTGATGTTATCCATCGGGATTTGATAGAATCGTCAAAAATGAAACCTGTTAAGCTATGATGTTATTGCTAACGTAATTCAGTGAGGTATTAAATCAAACATGAACATGACTGATTTAGTTTTTATGATCTGTGCAGAATTAGTGCGAGATGACGATAAGGATGCAGGCAGTGAATGAATGAATGTGTGTGTGTGTAGTCGGTTGTACTCAGAGAATGGAATTGCCCCAGTGAGCAAGATCTCGGCTCATTCAGATTCACACCCTGTCCCTGTCTCTCTCTTTCTCTTGCTCGCTCGCTCACAACACACACACACACACACACACAGCAACTGAATTGCTGATGAAAACTTACCTAGCAGTAACTGCATCTGTTCAAGCCTTTCAAAAACAGTGCAGAGTCTGTGTGCTGTACTGAAGAGAGATAGACAGAGAGAGATACAGGGCAACAGAAAGGGGGAGAGAGGGAGGGACTGGGACTGAAAGAGAGAGGGACGGAGATTGTGAGAAAGCAAAGGAGACTGAAAGCAGCGAGTCGAGAGGAGATCACAACACAGGAAGTGGCACACCAGTTCATAAGCATATCGGTGAGTTAGGATGGATTGTCTTTATATACGGGATTCACATTCGTGAATTGTGCGGAATGTCTTGTAATTATAATGAATGTAGAGACTTACAACTTGTGTTTGAATGTATGTGTGGTCTTGTAAGGTGTGATGGTTTGTGTATCTGTTTGCTTGCTTTGTGTGTGTGTGTGTACCTGTTGTCATGTTGTTTCTGGGTGTGGGCTTTTTACATACGGTGTCCTCCAAATGTATTGGGACAACAAATCAAAAACTGCTCCGTTTGCTGTGGAGTCAACAAATCTTGTATGATTAAAAGATGAATATGAGGGAGATGCGGAATGCCATTTTGTTGTTTAGCTGTTTCAACACAAATGTTTCATCGCTGCATCTAATGTGAGTATTAGGACAACTGACTCACAGTTGTGTTTCAGCTGTGTCCTGTTGCTTTATTTGTTCACACATGAAAAGGAATGTGCAGCATCGGTTTTGTCCATTGCTCCTGCAGTCTGATTCTTGCATTCGGTAAAGAACACACATAAGCAAAATGAGGGAATTGACTCTGAAAGAAAAATTTTGAAAAATGTAAAAAATGTGACATTCTGTACATGTGCCTCATATTCATGTTTTAATCCTAAAAGAGTCTCTGAATCCACAACAAACAGAGCAATTTTTCCTTTACTGTCCCAATACCTATGCAGGGTACTGTACATCCTTCCCTAATCGTTTTGTAGATTTTAACATCTACAATTTATCTATAATTGTAGATATTTTTTTTAATTGTAAAAGTGCAGAACGTTGTTTGTTAGGGACAGAGTGTGGGTCAGAGTTACTGTTATAACTGGCTGTGTATAAAAACAATATAAATCTATGGAATGTCTCTTATTTAGTTAAATAAAGTAAATATACTAAATAGCGTGTGTGTGTGTGTGTGTGTGTGTGCAGAGCTGCTCTCGTCGGCTGAATCTGGCTCCTCCCCGGCTCTCCAGGAGCTCATGACACGGCTGGGCTTTCTGCTGGGAGACGTCATCCCCACCTCATCACAAGCCAACATGGAGCAGAAACAGGTAAACACAAACCCAAACTTTCACAGAGAACCATTTTGGGCACCTTGTTACACACACAAGCCGCCTGCCGCATCACACCACAGGTGTACAGAATGGAAAAGAATAAAAACAACCCCAAAAAAAGCTAAAAGAGGAAACTGTGTTTCAGCAACGTTTTAACAGCGTTTCAAAGGTTTTTTTGGCCCTGTTCTGATTCTATTGCAGCGCCGAGCTTTAGCAGCCTCAGATCCGAGTGGTCATTTATCAGATGCATCGATTACTCCGTCTGTTGGATCTGTTCAGCTCTCAGATTCACACGTTCATTCCTGCTCACTGCTGGAGACATCTTCAGGAGTTTGTGCTTTAAAGCTTTCTCAGAGATAAATATTTGAAAGACTGTCTCGGATGGAGCTGGACCCTTTGATTCAGTACCAATTTGATATTTCAAGTTGTAGGGTTTTGCTTTATGGTGTTTTCCAGTGTGTGGCTGTAATGTTTGGATTGCAAATGTGCACAAAGCTGATTATCTGAACTCTTCGTTTAGCCACGTTTATTTCTGTTTGCTTATTGACAGACTTTATCGTTGGTTAAGACATGGTTTTTTAATTTGTAATTTTGTTGCATCTAGGGTGAGATATGAGAGGTGATATATCAGTGGTTTCCGGTCTTGTATCAAAGTCGCATCTAAGTCGCTGTTAAGAGGCTTATGCAGCATTTTTTATGGATCGCCGCCCACAAATCTACTAGTTGTTTTTGGCCCTTGTTTCATACAGCAGAATTTATCCGCAAACATCCTTCATCAATCACGTAAAATCACGAATGATTCACATGTTCTTACTGGATTGAAAACAGGCTTTCTGATTGGCCGGCCCTTCAGGCTTTTCAAACACCGCCCGTTAAATGCCGTGTTTACGTGTGTGTGGTGCCGTGCATTCACACAGAGCTTTATAACAGAGGAGAACCATCTTAAGGTGGAGCAGCAGCCTGGAGAGGATGCTGCTGGTGAGTAATGCACTTTCTCCTCAGGAAGACAAATGGGGCTGAAGTGAAACGGGTGGAGCAACAGTTACAAACACTTTTCCAGTGAAAATGCAGCATGCGGGAAATTACTGAGCAGACGCGTGAAGCTCCTGAATGAAGGCTTTTCCTGTAAAGATGCTTCTGTGTATGAGATATTCTGATGTCTGATGTGTGTGTGTGTGTGTGTGTGTGTGTGTTTATTAGTGTATGGGGACATGAGAGTCCTTCATTGGTGAACTGCTGGCAGGCAACAGTTCTCTAGGGACTGGAGCTCCGGTACACACACACACACACACACACACACACACACCATCACTCTCTATGACCTATATAGAGTGCAGGAAGGGGTAAGAGGACAGAACACACTGGTATCTTTTATGTTCTCTGTATGATATTATGAGGAGCAGGATGAAGTTATGTCTTAATTCATTGACATATAAAAACAACGTCTCACTGTTCACTGCTCCGGATTTGCATCTTAAAAATGATGGCACGTACTAAAAGTATGTTCATCCAAATTAAAAAGCATGATTACAGTATCAGAGGAGGTAAACAACAGTTATGATTAATAACCATACTGTCCTGCTTGTAGCATTGTTGTCCCGGTGGAATTTCACTCTAACTGAATTCTTGGTGAAGTGATGTTTTGTATGGCCGTCTGTGTGATGGTTACTGTCGTCAAGGCTAAATGTGATTCTGAAAGTATCTTATTGGTTGTTTGTATTGGAACAAAAGCAGACTGAAGGGGCTGGAGGATTTTCGGCTATGCCCTTGTATGGACATAAAAGTCAAGTTTAACTCTTTTAATCTATCACTTTATCTCCTCACTCCCTTTTTTGCTTTTACTGCCTGTGTCTGTGTTGCACTTATGGTATGTTTATTTTTGTTGTTTTTCTTTCTTGCCCACATATTTCTCTCTCTCTCTCTCTCTCTCTGCAGTGTATAGTGTCTAGTCAGGGCGTGAGTCCCTGCTCCACTCTGACCAACAGTACGGCGTCTCCCAGCGCTGAGAGCCCCTGCGCCACCTTACCTGAGACCAGTAGCAGTGCCCCTGTCATCTGCTCCACCTCCTGCTCCACCAGCACCCTCATCACCACACCCAGCTCCACCCTGGAGAGCAAAGACAGTGGCATCATAGGTAATGAGTCTTCCATATCTTTCTTCTGTACTGTGATGTCATTTATACTAATCAAAGTCTGGATATGCTTGCTAGCAACAACACTAGCGATCGCTTGTATTCAATTATTATTATTATTAATTATTATTATTAATTATTCCAACTGCCTGGTGATTTCTAAACTGCACAAATAATGGACGAAATGTAAATCTAGTTTTGTTTTGCTGAACATTTTAAGATTTTCATAACCCTGCCTGGTAGAGGCCTTGGCATCGCGTATTATTATTTTTGTTTAGAAGAGACCATTTCAGTTCACTCAATTTCATTCTTCTCCTGCTCTACCTCTCTCTCTCTCTCTCTCTCTCTTTCCCTCTCTATGACTGAGAATTTTCAGTAACTAATGCTGTTCTTGATAATTTGGTGATGTTGACACAGGGATGAAGTGTGTACAGGTACATGTAGTACTGAATTCACTACAGTAACATATAATGACACCAAGAGCAGGAACAGAAGTGGAAGTGAGCTCTGGACTTCCTGTGACTGACTTATCAAAGCGCTTTATTGTTTGTTAGTCTCAGACTGCACGCCTACAGACCGCCCACATTCCGCTTGCTAACCGTATGATGCATATTAAACACTTTTTGATGTAGTAATCTGATTAACTGACTTTACGCAACATCAGAAAGGGCACACTGATTTTCTTTATGTATTTCTGCCATTTGCTGTTCGTTTTTCTGCTGTTTGGCATTCATCAAATTACTGTCATTTTTCTGATTTTTCATGTAAAAATCAACACTGTGATTGACTGCTTTACAGGCCAGTCAAACAGCTCATCCTGTCAAGTGGGCGGTTCATGGCCAATTTAAGCTTTTAGAAATGTCAGACATTTTGCTGTAGTCAAAGGTCTGGTTACGCAGGATTAATCGTCTGTTAACTTTCTGAATGTGCTTCTTGTTGAACTGTGCTGCTGATGTTTATGAGCTCGGCTCTGTCAAAACTGGGACATCATTGTGTCTTTATTTTAGGTCTGCTGGAGCTCTGTTTCCTAAAGTAGGACATCAGTAGTTTTTTTAAGCCCAAAATACTGTGTTTCTATTTGGTTGCGGTAAATAAAGGTCAATGACAGCTGAATGACAGATACCTAAGTGTACAATTTAATCAGTTCTGTTTCATGCTTAATGAGATCATTGTTTGTTGATCGGCTTTGCCTTTGATAGTTTCTTCCTGTCGTCATTTCAGTGACGTTTGCTTTTGTCCTTCTGTGTCTTTCTCCTCTGTCCTCCCCCTGTTTCTGGCCCCTCCTCCACACCTCTTTAACCTTCATCGCTCTCTCACTTTCACTCATTCCCTCCATACTGCAGCGACAATCACCAGTTCCAGTGAGAATGAAGAACGCTGTGGCTCTAGCTTGGAGTGGGCAAAAGAAGGAGGTGCAGGTTTAAGGAGCGAGGGTGGCCATGGCGCTCATATGTCCAGCACTCCCATCACGCAGCAGGAGCTGGCAGAGTCGAGCCAAGTCCAGCAAAGAATGGGTGCTACAGCAGGAGCAGCACCCATTGTGACATCATCTGCGGATGGACCAATTACGTATCAGAGCACTTCTTTGGTTATGCCACGCCCAAAATCGGTGGCAGGTGAGTAGCAAATGCCATGTTGCATGACATGTGACACTTCTTTGTTCTTTGTTTTTTACTATAAAATGTAAATCTCGCATCACATAAAAAAGTGATTTAATCAGAGCTGTGCACGCTGTCTATGGAATGTGAAATTTGGGTACCACAAAATACTGCCACGAGATTAGACAAGACAACGTGTCTTTCTGTTGTGTTGTCTTCACTGCACTGTACTGTATTCAAACACAAATGACTCCTTGAGACATTTGTTTTAATAAAGCACTGAAAAAGACACACAGCCACAATTTATGAGCTGAAATTTATTCAGTCTGAAAGATCGTTTGCTGATTTAGAGCAGTTGGTTAATTTATATCTGCTTTACCTCTTCATCCACAAGTCTTCACTTTTACTAATCAAACTCACATACGGATACGCCTATGTGTGTTTTATCTCTTAAACTATCCGCACATGACCTGCAGTGTAACGCTTGCGAACAGACACACACAGTGTGAGTGCTTGAGAACTCCACTGGGCTTCAAGCGTCTCCTTGCAGCCGGGTGTGTGTTGTTACTGTGTTTAATTGAGCTTGTTGCTGGGAGCTGAAAGAAGGGAAAAATTCGGTTTATTCTACCGCCTGGCAGACTGTTTTCCTGCCGCACTGACGGGTGGCTTTCATTTCCTCTTGCTATAAAGCTAAATGGGGAAAATGCAGTCAGATACACACAACATCCCTGACTAAGCAAAGCGTCTCGCCAAGTGGTTGTCTGTGGTGATGTGTTTTCAACAGAGCGGGAAATGTTAATGTATTTACAGTATATGTTTGCCACTTCAAAGGACTGAATTATGATCCATAAGAAATGTTAAGGGTTTTCTGTTTTCCTGTATATTAATGCATGTCAGTCCCTTCACAAACAAATGCTACGTGACATCCGGTTGTCATCAGCTCTGTGTGTATGCAGGGATTATGGGAATCAGGCAGATTAGATTATGACACAGGATGAGAGATTGTGGAGGGATAAATTTGGTGTTGGGGGGATGGAGGGGTGGGTGGGTGGTTGGTAAAGAAAAAGATGAATGAAATGAGCCATTGATGAAATGATTGAATGATGAAATAGATGAATTATGAGCTCTGTGATGGCTTAAATGAGATGAGTGTGTGTGTGTGTCGTAATAATAATTTATGTGTGCATTTTTCTCTCTAAATTTGAAGAACTAAATAGTTTGTGCCAGTTTTGTTTCTTCTGCATCCTGTTTTTTTAACCTTGTGCAATCCAGTTTGATTGTGTGTGGGTTTTTTTATAATACTTATTTTATTTTTGCGTTTCTCTCTCTAATAACGGAGAACTCAAACGACTGGTACTATTTTTGCTGTTGTTTTCTGTGTCTAAGCTCACCGTGTGTAGTCAAGAATAACCAGGTGCTAAATATGATAAAACATCACTACACTGTTCTACCTGTATTTATGGTCATTGTGTTTTTTTCAGCACAAACATTGCTCCTTTCTCTGTAAATTAGGGTTGTTGTAGTTGGCGCCTTATTCAGAAAGCTTAGCGCTATTTGCATGGTGAAATAAACAACACCATGCAAGAAATTGTTTGGGTTCAGCAATAATTGAGACTGCAATCATTTTGCAAATGATGGTATAAAACAAGCTTGCATTTGATCTAATTCAGGTGCCTGCATCACGTGGTGATGCTGTACAGTACCTGTAAAGTATACAAGGTTTTGTGGGCAGATTTGCAACGTTACCTGATTTGCATTATTCCTTCAGCAAATCTAGCTTTGTAAACTTGGCTTAGCTTTGTAGACTTGGCTGAGCTTTGTAGGCTTGGCTTAGCTTTGTAGACTTGGCTTAGCTTTGTAGGTTTGGCTAAGCTTTGTAGGCTTGGCTTGTCAGTTCTTAGGGCAAAATGTTAAACGCTCTTTCTCTTTTTTTGCTAAAAGCATCTGCTAAATGGATAAATGCAAATCTGTCGCTAGAACAATGCAGAGAGCACCTGCAATTGATGCTTTGCTGTCAACACCATTGATTCATAGTTAATTTCACACGCTGTGTGTGTGTGTGTGTGTGTGTGTGCGCGCATCTAAAACAGGTTTCTCCACACACAGCAGCAGATTGGGTTTGCTGTTGACAAAGATCACAGAGGTCACATGGAGTCTCTCTGCTGTATGTGTGCCACACATGACCAGAAACGACTCTCTCTTTGTCTCTGTAGCCACCAGCAGCACTAAACTGGAGGAGCTGCAGTTTCTGGATGAACAGAGAAATGCACCCCAACGTTCCTCTATGCGTTCGGCCTGGCATGGAGCTCACACGGGGGGCCGCAGTCAGGAGACTAAAGGTGCTGCTCACCAATAAGATTAATACATTTCAGCATTTCTGGAAATGCATCAATCAGCCCTGTAAACTATTGATACATTAGAAACATTGTTACATTATATACTGATTATTGTCATCATCATATTTTATACAGAAGTGATTCAAAATTAAAGATTCAAAATATCAGTGGGAAACAATGTAGGGCGATTTTTATCTGCTGAAATTTGATTGGCTCTAAACTTATGTTGGACTACAAGATTATTGGTAAATGTTATTTTCTCCACCTAAACGGCTGTAAAGAAAAAAAATATTATTTTACAGGCAAAGAAGAATCACATTTTAATAGAAGAATATGAAAAATAAATTAGAACTTTCCCTTAGCTCAGTGGTTAGAGCATGGCATCAACAGCGCCAAGGTCATGGGTTCGATCCCAGGGATTGCACATACTCAGAAACGATGTATAATATAATGAACTGTAAGTCGCTTTGGATAAAAGCGTCTGCCAAATGCATACATGTAAATGTCATATGATGAAGACATATGATTCATTCTCATTTTTTATGCTTGTAATTTGTACTGAATTGCATTGAATTCATTTCAATGATTGGACTGTTTATAACTGTTTATAGCTTTCCTGTAGCTCAGTGGTTAGAGCATGGCGTTAACAACGCCAAGGTTATGGGTTCGATCCCAGGGATAGCACATACTCAGAATCAATGTATAGTATAATGTAATGTAAGTCGCTTTGGATAAAAGCGTCTGCCAAATGCCTAAATGTATGAAGTTTGTGTAAATAATAAAATGTATAAACGGTTCATTTAAACTCCCACAGCTCGCCTCACACCCTACAAGCCTGTGGACATCATGCTCAAACCTCTGCTGTTCGAGGTGCCCAGTGTGTCTATGGACGCAGTGTTTGTGGGTCGTGATTGGCTGTTCCAGCGGCTGGAGGATGTGCTGATTGGTGGAGGAGAGGCCGGCGAGGGCAGAGGGGTCGTCATCGTGGGAAACGTGGGTTTTGGAAAGACAGCTGTGATCTCACGGCTTGTAGCTCTCAGCTGTCATGGTGGACGTATGAGACAGATCGCATCTAACAGTCCTGAAGCGACACCACACAGTAAGATGTCATTCTGCATGAATACGCCAAAAATCTTCACTGATTGAAGCGCCGTTAGCAAAACTGATCCTCCAGGATGAAAATTCTTTCATTGTTTATCCACCGTCATGTTGTTTGTTTTTTAACCGAACCCTACAAAAGACTTATAGACTATGATATACCGGTTCATTTCTTCACTGTTCCACAAAAATAAACGTCATATGAGTTTGGATCAACATGAGGATGAGTAAATTATGACAGAATTATTATTGGATGAATTATTGATTTAGCATTTAATCATTAAATACCCAATTATATATTTGTATTGGTTTCGCCACAGTCTGTGTGCAATAATGTGAATGATATTTACCTGGACTCATTGTTTAGAAGGTCATTTACAGATGTGCTAAATGTTATAAAGAATGTGTTCATGTGAAAAGAAGTGTTGACAAATTTTGACAAAATCATACACTCATATTTACATACATTAGCAGCCTAGCAAAAGCCATCATTGTGGTGGCCATGTTGAGATCACATGACCAGCTGTGTTCTGCAATTCAACATGTTTAATAAAGACATTTAATCTGAATAATCTGAATGATGATTTATACAGTAGCTAATGCGGTTGTATGATTTGTTATGAGGCAAATAAAAGCAAAAAAAACAACATCAGATTTTGGGGTTAGTTTACTGCTAATGTTGGGGATAGTGCAGAATTGTCATTGTCAGGGTTAGAAATTGGGTTGTAACTTCCCTCTTTGACAGGATTATTGTTCCAGGATCCACACACATGTCTTACTCAGCAAAAACCAGGACATGCTGCAGTAAAACTTTGAGTTATGTGAAATAATAGAGAATTCTTTCTGCTGTAGGTCGTGTGGCTGATTCTCATCAAACCAATCAGCTGAACCCCCCCTCACAGAGCCCCCTCCGCAGCAACAGCTGCCCCCCCACACCCGACACACACCGCCACAGAGAGGGAGCTGTTAAACGCCTGGCTAGCAAGGTGCTAACATGCATACACATCAGAGAAACATGCTTTTAAACATGCATTGAAACATGCTTTAAACATGCATTGAAACATGGTTTTAAACATGCATTAAAACATGCTTTTAAACATGCATTGAAACATGCTTTTAAACATGCATTGAAACACGCTTTTAAACATGCATTGAAACATGCTTTTAAACATGCATTGAAACATGCGTTTAAACATGCATTGAAACATGCAGATTTGTAATGGATGTCTCCCTTTAAAATGGAAAGCTCTTCAAAATGGTTTACAGCAAAATAAGCAGCTCTTATTTTTATTACATAAGATGTTTTATGCTATGTTATAGATGTGTCATTATTGCACCACATGCATATTTGACACCTTGCTTTCTGTGCGTGTGTGCTTTGTGTTTTCCATTAACATCTGGAGCTGGACCTTCTGTTTAGCAGTCCAGTCACGTCTTTTTAATCAGCCATCTGCCAGCAGAAAGTCATTTCGAACCACAATTTAATTCTCTGTATTTGATTCTCCAGTATTCCAAAAGATTTGGGACTCTCTTTATCATAATCATGACACAAATCTTAAAGAAGGTCATGATATTTCATGAGGAAACATGACAAATGACAAACGTACTGTAACTTTCAGCATCAACTGCCTCCACAGTCCAAAAAAGTGAGACTAAGCTGCAAAAATGACTCTTTCTGTACCTCCACAACTCGGATAAATCATCAACACATTGCCCTTATTAACGTCATTGACTCCTATCGGGTGATCAGAAACGTTGCTCCGCCCACTGCTGAGTTAAAAAGACGATCTTGTTGAGAAATGGACACATTGGACACAACAGTAAACTTGACTCATGACAGCTCGTATCTGAGCATATGCAAAAGCGCTGTTTCTTAGTCACAGCAGCCAAAAAACAAAAATGGGAAATGGGTATGAAAAACTACAGTGTGACACCAAAAGCCTGGAAAAAACAAGAATATGTGTTATATATGTATATATATAATACAAGTATATACATACTATATATACTATATATTAAGGCCCCGACAATTCTTTTATCCTCAAGTTTTAATGTACTGTCTGTTTATTCTGACCTCTCCAAAACTCTCTTTTCTCCTTTCTTCTCCTCCTCCCATCCTGTT
>JAZGTI010015058.1:2632-13683 GCA_036877585.1 Botia kubotai
AGTGTTTGTGTCTCTGTGCGCGTGAGTGAAAGTGTTTGTGTCTCTGTGCGCGTGAGTGAAAGTGTTTGTGTCTCTGTGTGCGTGAGTGAAAGTGTTTGTGTCTGTGTGCGTGAGTGAAAGTGTTTGTGTCTCTGTGCGCGTGAGTGAAAGTGTTTGTGTCTCTGTATGCGTGAGTGAAAGTGTTTGTGTCTCTGTGCGCGTGAGTGAAAGTGTTTGTGTCTCTGTGCGCGTGAGTGAAAGTGTTTGTGTCTCTGTGCGCGTGAGTGAAAGTGTTTGTGTCTCTGTGTGCGTGAGTGAAAGTGTGTGTGTGTGTGTGAGCGTGTGTCTGTATGCATGAGTGAGAGTGTTTGTGTCTTTATGTGTGTGTGTGTGTGTGAGTGAAAGTGTGTGTGTGTGTGTGTGTGTGTGAGTGTGTGTGTGTGTGTGTGTGTGTGTGTGTGTGTCTGTATGCATGTATGTTTACATCTGTCTTTGTGAAAACCAGTGTGAGCAGTTTAACCATTAGATTGAGGACAGAGTAGTGTAAGTGTGTAAGTAACTCCTTACTTTCTGACACAGGACTGTTTGAAGGTTAAGACTTTGTTTTAGGGTTAAGGTTAGCATTAGGTTAAGGTTAGGTTTAGTTTAACACAACACTAACAGAAAAGACATTTAAACAGAAATAAATTGACCCCAGTAATGAAATAGGATCAGATAGTGGATAACTGACAAACACAGGATTATGACATTATGAGAAGATGAACAGTGACTGGATGAGATTGAGAGTCTGTAAAATTGTTTCTGAAATACAAAGTAGATCTGATGGTGATCTAATGCAGTCTTACATGGGGCTGTCTGCTCTTTCTCTGTAGCTTGCGTTTCACATTTCTGCAGTTGACCTTTGATCTTATAGACCAGAGCGAGCAGGCGACCTTTAATTGATGTGTCCTGATGTTCCTCTAGATCCTCCACAGGAACCCCTACAGTGAAACATCAACCCACAGATGAAGGTCACATGCACCTAGTATCAGTCTAAAACAAAAAAACATTATTAACATCTAAAAATCAACAGCTGTTTACAACTGTCTGGACCAATGACCTGTCAGAGCTGCTTTTAAAATGTTTTACTGAATTTTAGTGTGTTAAGCACATTCAGATCAACATAAGACACTCAACACAGCTCAACAAGTGATATCAACAAATCTCCCGATCTTCTGAGCATCATAAAGCTGAATATGATCTGAATGAACTACAGCATTTAAAAACTCAATCCAATTCTGTAATTGTCTGTTGTAATTGCAGATGTAACGGAGGCTAGCTAGGTGCTAGAGAATTTTAGTCTCCTTGTTAGAGCACCTACTCCTGGTTCGAGCTCTACTTAGGGCAGGTGCGAGTAAGACCGGTTACACAGTGTTTGATGACATAAAAGATTACCGCAGTGCAGACGCAGTTCACTGTGGAAGTTGTAGAGCTCGTCCTGTATGTCCTCTGGACACGGACAGCCCTCACCCAGATTAAAGTTCAACAGCATGTTAATCTGAAACAGACCGTTTAACAATTCAATTCAATTTTATGATGATGTAAGATTCAAGAAGAACTACTGTCACAACTCAGCGTATGATGTTTAACTGGCATACATGATTGTCACAACTGCCAGAATTTACACATGAATCAGTGATCCTAAACCATAACAGGAAGTGACATCAAATAAAAAAACAGCCTCCATCAGAAGATCATAACCTATTCCAAGCAGAGTTCAGCAGGGCTTTATAAGTTTAGTGATTGTCCACTGAGAAGCTCAATAATTGACACAAACACTGTCTGGACTGCAGGTCTGTGGATGCTCAGGTCAGTGATGATGCAATGCTCTAGATGTTACCTGCTCCTGAGGAGGAGAGCGAAACTCTTTGGTTTTTTTGGCAGTCACAGCTGCAGACATGTTCAGAGCCTGCATCAGCTCATTATAGCGAAACTTCTGGTTGAACTGAAGCTTGGAAACGAAACCGTCAGAGAACGAGACAATGGACTCGATCCTGTGTCTCAACTCACAGTCACAGAAGTAATGAAGCAGATCACACATCTAAATAAAACACACACACACACACACACAATTAATACACAACTACTCAAAACACACCCTCTTACGGTTTGCCAAAATTTACAATAACAGTAATGCTAGAAAACTATCACAAACCACAGCTGTAAACTCTCTGTTCACTGTAACTTCATGAGTTTTGTCCTGAGATGATGTGAAACACAGATCTCGTGTGCTGAACACTGACTCATTCACTCTCTGCTCTAGCTCACTTATTACAAGTCAAATTCAAAGATTTGTCTACAAAACTCATTTCAAGCATTTTTAACAAACGTCACTTAAATGTATGGTTAGGCTACAGTTGGTAAATGAACAAAAGTAAATGTGTTGTTGTATTTGAACAACCAGAACAACAACAACAATTAAATATTATATTTTTATAGTTTCTTTTATAGTGCAAAGTGCTTCAAAGTACCAAAATAAATGCACATACATCAGTACATGATAAATGTACAGACATCTACAGCAGAGTAACAGACAATTTAGAGCACAATCACCTGCCGCTTGACAGATTCGGGTAGTTTCTTCTGTAACAGACCCTTCGTGAGAGATTTAAGCTCCGCGGGTTCCTCCTCTCCTGTCTCTATGGTCTTCTCCTCTGCTCCTGTCAGACCCTCTTTCACCATGCTCCCTCTCCACCCCTCCTCCCTGCGCTCTCCAAACACACTGGGCTCAATCAGCAGCAGGATCTTGTGAACATCCAGGCTGGTCATGACGCCCATGGTCAGCAGGGTGCTGATGAGGCGCAGAATGGGCACAAACTGATACTCCACGCTTCCTCCTACAGGATCTCTGATGTGGTCTCCTCCGCCCTCCACGGCCTCCGTCAGCATGCTGATTGCTTTCTCCTTCAGGATGTCCAGAGGGATCTCTGGGTTGTACAGGTGCTGGTTACGTTTGGTGCTTATGAAACATGGTGGAGCGAAGTTGATTCTGGGTTTCAGGGACGTACTGAGCCCAACACCTGGAGGCTGGTGGTGTTTGGCTGTGTCCGGAAACAGACGGATGCTTCGTGTCTCAGGGGTGATGGGAATGATGAACTCATTGTTCATCATGAGGCGTGCTGCTCGGGCCGTCTCCAGGTGAACGCTAATCAGGACATTATAAAAGCCATCACGCAGCATGCCGGACAGGTATTGGTTGTCGATGGTGTAGAGAAGCTGTGATTGGTCGAGATGGCTGCAGAGGGCATGAGCAACACGCGTGTTGCCGTGAGCACACAGAGCGCAGTAAAGTTTCAGTGTGTGATAGTGGAATGTCTGCAGCTCCTCCTGCTCTGAAAGCTCCATCACGTCCACACACCTGCAGAGACAAACATCTACATGACCCTTATTAAGATGTGAAGTTCTGTATTTTCTGGATGAAAAACATAGGATCATAAGCAAATTCAAAACCTATCTAGTAAAACATCATTATGATCATCATGATTTCAATATTCAAACATCTAAGCAGGAACTTCTGAAGAGGACTTAAAAGTGCATGTACTAAAGTGTGTGTTTTTATGGCACTTTATCTGTGTGTGTGTGTGTGTGTGTGTGTGTGTTCGTTTGGTAAAGTAGACACAGGTTCAGTCAGGTGTGTATGTGTGTGTGGTAAAGAAGACACAGGTTCAATCAGGTGTATGTGTGGTAAAGTAGACACAGGCTCAATCAGGTGTATGTGTGGTAAAGTAGACACAGGCTCAATCAGGTGTATGTGTGGTAAAGTAGACACAGGTTCAATCAGGTGTGTGTGTGGTAAAGTAGACACAGGTTCAATCAGGTGTGTGTGTGGTAAAGTAGACACAGGTTCAATCAGGTGTGTGTGTGGTAAAGTAGACAGGTTCAATCAGGTGTATGTGTGGTAAAGTAGACACAGGTTCAATCAGGTGTATGTGTGGTAAAGTAGACACAGGTTCAATCAGGTGTATATGTGGTAAAGTAGACACAGGTTCAATCAGGTGTGCATGTGTGTGTGGTAAAGTAGACAGGTTCAGTCAGGTGTATGTGTGGTAAAGTAGACAGGTTCAATCAGGTGTATGTGCGGTAAAGTAGACACAGGTTCAGTAAGATGTGTATGTGTGTGTGGTAAAGTAGACACAGGCTCAATCAGGTGTGTGTGCTAAAGTAGACACAGGTTCAGTAAGATGTGTATGTGTGTGTGGTAAAGAAGACACAGATTGAACCAGATGTGTGTGTGGTAAAGTAGACACAGGTTCAGTCAGGTGTGTGTGTGTGGTAAAGTAGACACAGGTTCAATCAGGTGTGCATGTGTGTGTGGTAAAGTAGACAGGTTCAGTCAGGTGTATGTGTGGTAAAGTAGACAGGTTCAATCAGGTGTATGTGCGGTAAAGTAGACACAGGTTCAGTCAGGTGTGTATGTGTGTGTGGTAAAGTAGACACAGGTTCAGTCAGGTGTGTATGTGTGTGTGTGGTAAAGTAGACACAGGTTTAATCAGATGTGTGTGTGGTAAAGTAGACACAGGTTCAATCAGGTCTGTGTGTGGTAAAGTAGACACAGGTTCAATCAGGTGTGTGTGTGTGTATGGTAAAGTAGACAGGTTCAATCAGGTGTGTGTGTGTGTGTGTGTGTGTGTGGTAAAGAAGACACAGGTTCAATCAGGTGTATGTGTGGTAAAGTAGACACAGGTGCAATCAGGTGTGTATGTGTGTGTGGTAAAGTAGACACAGGTTTAGTTGTGCATATACCGGTTCTCCTCTGGAATGTGGACAGCAAGCATTTGAAGGGGTTCCAGACACTGCACCATCCATCCGTGTCTCTCACTGATCCGGGCTGTCTCTACCTTCAGGAATACGTTAGGCATTCGGCTCCACAGAACTGAGTTGATGGTCTGAATGTCCAGGCGTGGTGGGCACTGAGGAACCGGGTTCTTGTGTTCACTCTTGAACATTGCTGATGATATGGGCATGGTGTTCTGATGAAGACAAGTGAGAAATACTCTGATCAGAGACTCAGTTCTGTGACAGGAATCTGTGATGCCAGTCTGATCAAAACAGCTGTCTGGAAGCTTAACAGTAAGGCAGAAGTTTGTTAGGAAGTAAAACGTTATAAAGAGAGTGATGAATAGAAAGAACAGGTGAATCTGTGTTTAGTCGTTTGGTCGTTAAATGTCCAGATACACCAAACCACTCAAATGAATCAGACTCAACAGTCTCAACAGTGACAAGACACCTGTCTGTGTGTGAGACAAATGTAAACAAAGTCAGATTTACAGTTATAAAAGCACTAGAGCATTTATGAGTTTCTCTGATGATGCTCACATCACACAACAAGATTTTGATTCAGAGTGAATCTGGTCCAGGAAGTGAATTTTCTCCAGCAGAAGTTATGTTTCTGTGGGCCCACTAACCTTGATTTTGCCCAGTTCAAACTGGAACAGGCTGGAACTTGTTGGCCGCACAAACACAGCAGGAAATAGTTTTGTGCTTGGCTCCACCTGGACAACAAATATATCACACTGTTATTTTTAATTAGCGTATATCAAACATTGATTTGAGCGGATGGGTGTGTTTAGCTGTGAATCTGAGAGGTCTGTACTGCTGTACATCTGCTGGAGATGATCTGTCAGATCTGAAGCAGAAGGTGATTTTCAGAAGATCCAGCAGTGATCCCTGTACCTGGTATGAAGTGGGAAGCTCTTTGCCGTTGACCGTGAATGTCAGCAGACCGATGGCCAGATCAATCAGACATCCGATCTCCAAATCCACGTCACCGCTTCTGGTCTGAATGATGCTGCTGAGGTCTCCACACCAAATCATGTAGCAGTTGCTCCTCTTCACACTGTCAGAACAGAAAGAGACATCAGTCCTGAGGCGTACTCATCCAATCACAACAAGAACAGATGTGAGTGCCCACCTCTCGTGCACGCGACCACGCTCGTCTCCGAGGGTAACCGTCACCATGCGGCCCTTGCCAAGGTTGAAGTTGTTGCTATAGTAATGGTAGTCAGGAGTGACCCAGCCAACCCAGACACAGGACGGATCCTGGCCAGCGAATATTCGAACTGAATGATAAAACTGCATCAAAACACAGAAGATGAATCTGTAGCCACACTGAGGGAGCAGGAGAATGCTCTTCAAAGAACATGTAGTGAACTCACTGTGGTGATGGTGCTGTAGTCCATTCTCCGGATCTCTTCTGAGTGCTTCACTGACCTCATTGGATGCCTGTCACCATTACATCATCATAACATCATTTCAGTCAACTAATGACAAAGCACGCTGATGCAATGAGAAAACCTTCTCTTAATGCAATTTCACTTCAGCCATAAAAACATCGTCCTCACCATGTCATTAATCAGGTTAGACGAAACTCAAATTCACTGTATTTGTAACCAGACAGATATTTTAAGATGGTGAAGTAACTTTCTAAATTAATCTGAATAAACAGTTCTGAACAAACTGAAGCTGCTGCTCTTAGTGATCTTTATTGGACCTGTGTTTGACTTTAAGTGGCTCCTCCTCATGACATCCATTCACATGTGTTGAAAAACTCCTAAAGCTCGCATGAAACTCTACAGGCATGCTCAGTCTGCAGAAGACCATGTCAGTGTTGCTGTTCTGAGTTCCACACATCTTATGAGTGACCTTCAGACAGGGTGGGCTGTCGATGGTCCCATCAATTCTTGTGACCTGCACACATAAAGACGCTGGTGAACCTCTGAAGAGTCACGCTGTTCAGAATGCAGAATGAAGCAAACAGAATCAATTCAATCAATAATATTGAGCCAAACCAATAGAAATGACCCTGTGAGAATTCATGCACTTCTGGTTTGAGGCTATTAATGAACCTAGAGATCTTCTCAAAAACAAAATGTTTCATTAGGTTTTAATGCTCCATTCAATGGGTTCTTCTATTGGGGATTTTCTAGAGTTTCTAATCAATAATTAATTAAGAAGAAACAATCTAAGGTGTGTATCTGGAGCTCCAAGCTCGTCCTCACCGTGATATTACTGTGGTCCTTTGGCACACTGAAGAAAGTGGGCAGACGTTTGCTGAACCACATGGTCACCTCACGGTTCATGTTGACAGCAAAAGGTTCAAAGCCCTCCTGCAGACCACACATGGTGTAGAATTTAAAGGTGTTGGCGTCTTTGCCCAAATTCATACGACCAACCTGAGAAAGTCCTAAACTGCAGACAGGGATAAAACCTAGAGGCAAAAGTTTCATTTTTAAATGAATAAGATCAAACAGTCAGCCCACGAAAACAGGTACACACAAGATTGAGTCACTGTAAGAAGGGGTGCGTCCTAACCATCATCAATCTCAAAGTCAGCGAAACAAAGTTCTGAGCCCTTGTTTGTGATTAGAATTTCTCCATTGAGGGTAAAGATCATGGATTTGTCCTCCATGTTGATCATACAGCCCACCACGTCACCAGCATGCCAACAGCGGCCGAAGAGCCGACTGCCCATGTGCAGACGATGACCCTGCCAACATAACACCAGCACACATACTCAACACTGGGACTTCAAAAACACACTGTAACACAAGTGTCATGCGCAGATCTCTGATGATGCGCAGATCTCTGAGGGTCACCTGCTTTGGATCACAGTTATGACATTTCCATAAACAAAAATGTGCAGTCAGATGTACTTTGTTGTTCTTATTATTACTTACTATTCATACTTATTATTACTTACAAGCAACACTTATTAGTATGAACGTAGCATAATGCAGAAGTTGAAACTGTACAAAATCTAAAAAAGGTAAGACAAGATTAATTTAATGTCCAATAGCGAGCTCCATTATTAGAAGGACTGTGACTCGTCTCTGCTCTACGGTTCTGTTGGGTTCAGAGTCCTAAACCTTGTCATGGTCAGAATAGACACTGAGTAGCAGTACATGACAATCTGAACCATGTTTAAAACTCACCCTATATCCATCAAAGACATATGCTTGGTCATCTGTTCCGAGTTCTACATCCGGTTTGCACCCTGGCCGAGCCCAGCCCACTCGCATGTCTCCACCTGTCACGACCTCAAACTCAAAATACCACTTCCCTGTTTTCACTGCGTATGTCCGCTCCACGCGGAAGAACCGGATTTTATCAATGCTCAACCTTTCCACCACATTAACTGCTGAGAGAAAAGAGAGAGTGAGACAGAGAGAGAGACAGAGATATATATAGAGATACAGAGAAAGATACAAAGAGAGAGAGATACAGAGAAAGAGAGATACAGAGAAAGAGAGAGAGATACAGAGAAAGAGAGATACAGAGAAAGATACAGAGAAAGAGAGAGATACAGAGAAAGACAGAGATACAGAGAAAGAGAGATACAGAGAAAGAGAGAGAGATACAAAGAAAGAGAGATACAGAGAAAGAGAGAGAGATACAGAGAAAGATACAGAGAAAGACAGAGATACAGAGAAAGATACAAAGAGAGAGAGATACAGAGAGAGACACAGAGAAAGAGAGATACAGAGAAAGAGAGAGATACAGAGAAAGAGAGATACAGAGAAAGAGAGAGATACAGAGAAAGAGAGAGATACAGAGAAAGAGAGAGATACAGAGAAAGAGAGAGAGATGCAGAGAAAGATACAGAGAAAGAGAGAGAGATACAGAGAAAGAGAGATACAGAGAAAGATACAGAGAAAGAGAGAGAGATACAGAGAAAGAGAGATACAGAGAAAGATACAGAGAAAGAGAGATACAGAGAGAGAAAGACAGAGAGATGCAGAGAGAGAAAGACAGAAAGTGAAAGTCTTCGCCACTTCACATAAAGACTTGTCGTCATTGGTCATACAGTACAAAAGAACTGTCTGGAAGTTTTTAAAAAAAGAATTTCACTGCATCATGGTTTAATAATTATAAATCAGAGCAGGAAGTTAAACAGGAAGTTTTGATCTTTTTTGCAGACTCACCTGCGTCCTGGTCGGGCGGCTCAACACTGTAGCCATACCCAACGAGTGTACGAAGGGCCTCTCGCAGACTGTCCCGGTTTGACTTCTTGGTTCTCTCGTCAAGTAACGCATACGGCACCAGGCGAGGGTTGCGTTTATTCTTTACATCCTGCAGAGACAGAAACACACGTCATTGGCTATGGAGAAAACTCTGACTCGACGCTTCATGCTCTGGGGCTTTCTGGGCTTAACTGAGGCAATAATGGGTCATATGTCATTACATAGGCTTTGCTCAAATGATTGAATGAATTATACATTCAGCTGAAGTTGTTTCATTCTACAAAATCATTATTAATGCCAATGTAGGAGTAAACGATTCTATTTCAAGGTTTTATTCAGTTACATGTTATAATCTATTGCAACAACAAATCAATAGTAAGGCTTGACATCCCAGACTGCTCCTGATCCAGTACCTGCTGTATGCCATAGGTCCAGCCCTGTTTGATGCGATCTTTAGCCCAGACATTGTGGGCATTTTCTGCCAGTTTCTCTACCAGCAGCTCCTGACCTGGGGTCAGTTTGACACCAGACAGTTCCAGTGGTGCTGGTTTATAACCGTTAGACATCATGTAGCTGTTCACAAAGCACACAACATCCCTGATGTCAGTATTATTATTCCATTAAACATCCATACAGTACACAAACTCACCATGATATTAACAGAGCTGGAAAATGATTGTGACCCAATGAAAAAATCTTTATAAATGTAGAGACTCTTCCTTGGTCTAATGACACAGATATGGCTCAACACTCCGATAATCAACTACACTGTCATTGAGAATCTTACAGCTCATTTCACACTCACTTCTTAGGCAGTTTGAGTTTCTTTAGGTCTTCTTCAGCGTTGACCTTCACCTGAACTATATGACAACCTAAAGCCAGAAGAGTTCTGAAACACACACAACACAAACTTTTCATGATCTCGGTTTCATTATCTTTAGCGTGTGGCACTTGATCCTGCAAAACTTGCGACCATGATGTTGCTAAGTTGTTGTGAATGGTTGCTACATTGCTAAGGTATTGTGGATGGTTACTAGAGTGTTTCTGAAGTGTTGTGGATGGTTCCTAGTGTTACTAAGCTATTGTGGATGTGCTGAGGTGATGTGGATGGCTGGCAGGTGCCCCAGCCCCAACTCTCTATGATGGTCTGGGCTAGAATTAACTAATCTCCCTCCTACAATGTGTCTAATGGATTGTATTGTCCCCCAAGTGAAAATGGTCTGACTGCTTACAATAGCACTAACACACCAGAACAACCCACATAATCTGAGCCATGTTTATTCATATCTGCAGCTAAATAGGGCATGCTGAAGTTTAATACTGAGGGATTTGTTACGATCACAGACTCACAGCATTGAAACAACAGAAACATTGATGAGGTTCATGTAAACACTGATGCACAAAAACTGTCAGGTGTGATGCAGTGTAAATGAAACGTGTAACATATGCAGAGATCACATGAAGGTTAATGAACCTGTAATGCAAACTCTTAAATCAAAACTACCTGAGCTACGACTGCAGACCACAGTAAGGGTCAAAGGTCAACACCTGCTTTAAGACTACCCTAGGTGAACACACAAGTTTTTAAATAATAGCCTCTTTCCGTGTGAGTGCATTGTACCACAGTGTACAGTGAGGCCTGCAGCCAGAAACAACGTTGATCTTACTTCAGTGTCTCTGTTGACATCTGGAGGTTGTAGCTCTTCTCGGTCTCCGGCAGTTTGGAGAAATCCACAAGACAGGGGTGCTGGCGTTTATTATCCTCTCTGATCTGATAAAGAACACGCATCAATCAGCTTTATATACAGCACACTGAGCAGACGCATACAAACGAGAACAAGCCCAGATAATCACAGCAGCTCTGAAACTTACACACACAGATAAAAACTCACAGACTGTCTGAACGTCACAACTGTTCAGTGTCATGCTGCATGTTTTTCGGGAGACAGGAGGCTGCAGAGTTTTAATTAAAGGCTTAAACTTATTTCATGAATCATAAACATGCTGTAATGCTCTATTGCATCTGATGACCCCCTCAAACCCTCAGAAAACATGCTGTAATGCTCTATTGCA
>JAZGTI010015059.1:0-13683 GCA_036877585.1 Botia kubotai
GAACTACAGAGAAGAGCTGATGATCTGGAGCTTCAAATGACAAAACTCAAGGAAAGTGAAGAGATGAGCAAAACAGCAATAGAAGAAAAGAGACATCTCCTTGAGCAGATGAGTGAAGAAATCTCAAGACAAAGAGGTGATTTAGAGAAAGAAAGAGAGGACATGATAAAGAAGGGGGATGAACTGGACATTCTTCAAAAGGAAATACAAGAAGCCAAACAGTTGTTACAGACTGAAAGGACTGACATTAATCAACAGAAGCAAACACTGGAGGAGAGTTTAAGAGCCGTGAATGAAGAGAGAAGCGATCTAGATAAGATAAGAACTGAATCTGAAACACACCGACATCAAATAGAGGAAGAAAGAATAAAAGTAAAGATTGAGCGAGAGGAACTTGATCAACTAATGGCCATGACAGACCACATAAAGGAGGAAATACAGCAAAAATGGGTAGAACTGAATGCACAAGGAGAGGAGGTCAAACTTGCAAAGCGGTCAGTGCAGGATGAGAGGAAAGATCTGGAGAGATTCAAAGCTGAAATCAAGACAGAGGCGGATGAAATAAAGACTATTAAAGAACAGGTTATCAAAGATGAAGAGAAAGTTAAGACGATGGCCCACCAATTAGAAAAAGAAAAGGAAGAGTTTGAAAAATTAAAAAGGGAACTTAAAGAAAGTGTTGGACCAGTTGTCCAACAGAAGGAAGAAGTTGCCTCTCAAAGAAAACAGGTACAATGGGAAAGAGATGAAGTCAGCAAACTATTGTCTGAGATTCAACGAGAAAGGGAAATACTCGAAAGAAACAAAAAGACCTTAGAAAGCCAGAGAGAGGCCCTAGAAAAGATGGAAAGCAAACAACTGACAAAGAGCCTGGAGGTCATCTTAGCTAGTTCTGCTACACAAACATCACTGTCTGATTTAGAAGAGATGGGAGATATTGCTGAGGAGGAACAGATAGATAAACCTAAGGAATATTCAGCTTTTATGACAAAAGATAAAGAAGCCCTAGAGAGAATGGGAGATCAGGAGGAGATGGAGGAAAGCATGGCTAAAAAGAGACAAAAAGATAACATGGAGCGCAGAAAGAGAAGTGAAAAGCATACTGAAATAGTGGCAATCCAGGAGGACATTGCAATGACAGAATATACATACACACCAGCTCCTTTCATAATGGAAAGTGACACAATAGAAAAGTTGGAATATGAGAAGGATGATGGTCTTACTGAGATGTTAAAGGCTGAGAGAATGGAACTGGACAAAACAAGGATTGATCTCCAGAGAAAACAGAATGAGGTTGAGAAAATGAGACAAGAAATTGACAGAGAGAAGAAACATCTGCAGCAACATAGAGTATCTCTAGAAAAACAGCATGAAGAGATGGAGATGTACAAACAAAATATGGAAAATGAGAAATATGAGTTAAAAATAATAAAAGAAACAATGAAAAAGGACATGGAGAAGATTGAAATGGAGTCTAAGAGCAAAGAGGAAAAAATAAAGGACATTGAAGTCAGACTTCAAGAAAAGACAAAAGAAATGCAAAATATCTCAGATGAGACAAAAAGGAGAAGAGAGGAGCTGGATTTGTTGAATACAGAGATAAAACGAAAGAGACAGCTTGAGGTAAAACAAATGAGGGAACATGAGTTTGACATGGAGGAAATGCAGAACCTGAAGAAAGCATTACAGAAGGAGAGAGAAGAAAATAAAAAAAGACACACCAAGCTTCAGAATGAGCAAACAGGATTGGAGATGCGTCAGGCAAAGCTGGATTTGGAGAAGGATGAGCTGAATAAAATGAGAGTTGATCTGGAGCTACAAAAAGAGCAGTTGAAGCTTATTCAACAAGCCATGGAGACTAAAAGAGATGAGCAGAAATCTAGAGAGGACACGGAGAGCATTTCAGAAGTGGTCTTAAAAGAAAAGGAAAGGGTAGAAGAAATGGCAGCCCAACTTTCAAACCAACAGGAAGAGTTTAAAAACATTGTGAAAGAGACAAATAAACGGATAGATGAACTTAAACTGATGGATCAGGACATTAAAATCAAGCAAGAAGAATTGGAACACATTAAGAACCTGGCACAAAAGGAGTTGGATGCATTAAAGAGCAAGGAAAGGGAAATTGACGAAATGAAGAACAAAATTGACATTGAAAGGGGAAAAATGCAGAACATTAAAGAAGAGATTGAGAGAGAAAGAAATGAACTGGAGCAAATGAAAGCAGACTTACAGGCAGAGGAACAGTTCAGAGTAAGAATGAGCAAAACAGAATCACAGCAAACAGATGCAGAAGTGCAGCATGATGAATCTGAGGACTGGCTGAAGAAAGAGAGGGAGGAGATAGAGAAGATAAAGGCTGACCTTGAAAACAAACAGAGGGACATTGAGAACATGAGGGAATTGATGACAAGAGAGAAGGAGGAGCTGGAACAGAAACAAGCTGAAATGCAACAAATGGTTGAAGAAACGATGAAAACTTATGCAATCCTTAATGAAACAAAGAAACAAAAAGATGATTTGGAACAGATGAAGGCTGATTTGATCAGACAAAACACAGAGCTGGAAAGAAACTGCCAGATTCTAGAAAAAGAAAAGACAGAAGTGGACAATAGAGTGTTTGCATTACAGGATGTTGTGAGGGAACTAAATATTAGATTGAAGGATTTAGAAGATCTTGAAAAGTCCAAGATAAAGGAGAGAGAGGCAGAGAAGGTAACTTTGGAGAATACCAAGGATGAATTATCTAAAGAGCGAGAGACAATTGAAAAAGCCAAGGAGGAATTAAGAATAAGAAGAGATGAGCTGTTGCAAATGGAACAAGAAGTTCAAAATCAAATAAGAGTCTTGGAAGAACTGAAGAACAAACTGACTATGGAGAAGAGTGACAAAGCACAAGACAGGGCTGAAATATATATACAAAAGCAACAATTAGAAGATGTCTTAGAAGTCCCAGCAGGAAGCAGGAAGTGGGATGAAGCACAAGTGGACACCGAAAGGTCCAGATTAGATGTAGATGAAAAAGACAGAATCAAACAAATCTTGAAAAACGAAAGAGAAGAGATTACACATTTGAAAGATCAGTTACTAAAAGAGAAAGAGCATGTTGAAACCATGAAAGAGAAAATTAATAGAGAGATGGAGCATGTGGAAAAGATGCAGTCCCAGTTACATGTTCAAACAGAAGAGATGGAGTTTGAAAAGCAACATTTAGAGGAGAGAAGGAAGGACCTCAGACAGGCAGAGACTGAAATTCAAGAAAGGAAAACTGTTCTGGAGAAAATGATGGAGGAATTACAAAAAGAGAGAGAGAATCTACATGCTACAGCAGTTCAACACCAGAGAGATAAAGAAGAGACTGAATTAGTTGTGGAGGACAGTAAAATAAAACAAGTAGTTGTGGAAGCTGAGGTTGAAAAACAGTTACAGGACATAGAAAACATGAAGGTCAAGCTGGAAAAAGAGAAGAATAAGATTGATGAAATGCGGACAGAGATACAACTTAAAAAGGAGGAACTAGAAGACATAATAAAAAGACAACAAGAGGAGTTTGAAATCAAAAGGAATGACATGCAACAAGAAAGAAAAGCTTTGGAGCAATTGAATTTAGAGTTAGTAAGACAGACAACAGAGATAGAAAATGAGAAAGAAGGTATACAACTCAAGAGAGAGAAAATAACTGTTTGGGAAGCAGATGTACAGAAACAGAAGGATGAGACAGAAGAGCTAAAGAACATCATAAAAAGAGAGAGAAGTGAGCTTGAGAGAGAGCAGACTGAAATACATCAACAAAAACAAGACATGGAAAGAATTCTGCAAACCGCTAGGACTGAGATGCAAGTTGCTGAGCAGCTAAGAAAAGAAATTGATGAACAGAGGAAGGAGATGGCACATATTCAAGAAAGACTGACCATAGATAAATATGAACAGGATCAAATAAAGACTGAGTTACAGTTAGAAAAGCAGAAAGTTGACGAAGACCAGCGGATGTTGAAGCAGTTCATGAATGAAATCGAAAATAAAACATCTCAGTTGGACAGAGAAATAGAGAAGATAAATACTGACAAACAAAAAATAAAAGAAGAAAGATCTGCCCTGGAAGAGTTCAAGGCTGATTTACAAAGACAGGCTGAGAACATTAAAAAGCTCACAGAGGAAATAAAGACTGAAAAGCAGAGATCAGAGCAAACAACCTCTCAAATCAGCAAAGAGGACATTCAGAAGATTCTGGAGGACATGAGAAGAAATGAAGAAGATCATGCTGAAATTGAAAGGCAGAGAAAGATCTTGACATCTGATCTATTGCTACTTCAAACACAAAAAGACGACATGGAGAAGATCAAAACAGAAAATGAGATTCTGAGAGAGAATCTTGAAAAACAAAGGGAGAAGAATGACTTGACAATGGAAGAACTGCAGAAAGAGAGACAGGCTTTGGAACAGATGATTACTGATATAACACAGCAGAGAGAGGCAGTGGAAAACACATGGGATGAAATACGACTGAAAGAAACAGAGCTCAAAAACAAAGAAAGAGATCTTGACACACAGCAGAAAGATACGGATGACCTAAGAAACACTGTAATGGCTGAGAAAATGCAGCTAGAAACGAGACAACACGCTTTGGATCAGCAACAGCTAGAGGTTGATAAACTGATTGGTGAAAACAAGACCATGAAAACCAATCTGGAACAACAGAGGCAACAATTACAAGAACGCATTAAGAAGTTTGAAGTGATGAGCAAGAGGGACGATCCTGAAAAAATCAGCAGGCTGCAACAGACCGAAAAGCTTGAGGAAATCAGGGAAGAAACCAAAACAGAAATGCAACAAGTAGAACAACTGGCACAACATTTTGAAATGGAAAGAGAAGATCTTGAGGGTCTAAGTAAACAAATCCAAAAACGAAAGGGAGAACTGCAAAGCTTAAACATTGAGGTAGAAAGGTTCAAACAAGAAATGGCAGACAACAAAGCAATGTTTAAAAAAGAAATGCAAAATCTGGAGAGGAAAAGAGAAGATTTATTGACAGAGATTGATGAACTTGAAGTTAAGATGGAAATGAAGAGGAGACAGCTAGAAAGTACAGTGGTGGAAAGAGAAAAGCAGATCCAAGCTACTTTACAAACAGTCAGAGAAGACATTGAAGCAGACATAAAGATTGTGGAACAGAGAAAGACTGAACTACAACTGCAGGCCGATCTACAGAAACAGAGAGAAGAATTAGATGAACTGAGAAACAAAGTCGATGTGGAGAAATACCAACTCGATAAAAGAAAGGCCGTGTTAGATCAACAGATACAGGAAACAAAGATCATCATGGAAGTCATTAAACAAGACAGAGAGATGCTGGAAAAAGAGAAGTCTGAGCTTAATAAAAACAGACACGTCCTAAACGAAACTATGCAGAGAGAACAGGACAAACTTAAAAAACTTAAAGATGATATACAGAGAGACATGGAGGAGATTGAACACAGCAAGAAGATCATTGAGAGTGAGAAACAACAGATCATAAAAGACAGACATGATTTAAATGCTCTAAAGACAGAGGCTGACTTCAGAAAACAAAGCACACAACATGAAAGAACTCTGCAACAACAAGAAAAGGGCATAATACAACAAGTGAAAACGGAGGATGTGGAAGGAATTGTGGAAGACAAAATTAGAACTAAGCAGGAATTAGAAGTCATGGCTGTTCAAATTTTAGAGCACAAAACAGAATTAAAATCTCTCACAGAGGAAATAAACAGAAAGATATCCGAACTGGAGATGTTAAACAAGAACATTGAAAAAAAGAGACAGGGGACAGAAGTTAAACAACTAGCAGATGAGGAAACAACAGGCGACACTTCAAAGACAGATGCTGATGTCTTGCGAGATGAAGGTGTAGTACTGAAACCAAAGACAGGTGTACCCCAAATGTATGACCAGGGACTAATAAAGTCCATATCAATAGATGCTGAAACACAAACATCTTTGGATGACATGAAGAAAGACGAGGACAGTATACAAAAGGAATTAGAAGAGGAAACAAAAACAACAACAACAACAGAGACACAACAACCCTCTGACTCCATTGTGACAAAGAAAGATGACTCATACACATTTGAAATGCTAACAGAAAGCCAAGACACTAAAAGATCTTTAAAGAAAAAAATGGAAGATTTAGACAGAATGAAGACAATGGAGGAAGAAGAGAAAACCTGGAAAGAGAGAGAGAGATTAGAACGTTCACAATATGAGATGGACAGTAGCAGAGTGGCTATTGAGAGGATTACGAAGGAAGCCACGTATGAGAGGTCAAGAGATGAGGAAAAACTGCTAGAACTTACACAAGAGAAGGAGACATTATTAAATACCCTGCATGAGAAAAACAAAGAAATAGAGACTTATAAGGACATATTCCAGAGACAGATTGAGGTACTGGAAAAGACAATCATGATAATGAAAGCAGAGAAGGAAAGGGTGGAGAGTGAAAATAAGTTGCTACAACAAAAGCAAAATGAACTGCAAAAGGACATACGCAGGATCCACAGAGAGATGAAGGTTCCTCCCATCAAAGAAGAAGAAAAGGTGGAGGAAATCATACACATAACACACAAAACAGCCTTAGAAGTACAGGATACTAAAGACGTGCTAGTCACTGAAAAGACAGACGTTGACAGCAGTCTGGAACTGATACGCAAACTCATGCCTGAAACAGACAGAGCAACCCAATCAGATGCCGAGACACAAACTTCAACATCTGATTACTCACAACAGGAAGCTACGCAGTTTGTACATCTTTCAGATTACGTGGCACTAGAACAAGATGAGCTAAATATCCTGACTGCTGAATTACAGAGAGAAAGGGATGAAATAGAGAATAAAATGAAGATTATACAAACCGGCCTCCTTGAGCTTGAGGGTGCAAAGGCAGACCTGGAGAAAACAAGGGATGAATGTAGAGCTGCTGAAGAAGCAAAGCTGGAGATCATGGAGAGCATTGAGAGGAGGAGGAACAGTCTGGAGAAGGTTTATGCTGAAGTTCTGAAACTTAGAGATGAGGCAGAGCATCTAACACAATCATGTCAAGGCAGAAGGCATGAACTGCAGGAAATAGAGGCAGACATACAAAAACAGAGGATGGGGAATGTAAAGGCTCAGCTGGCCACAGATAAATTAAACCAGCAGGAAGACGAAAAGGTTGAGAAACAGGACGTATACGTACAATATGAGAAAACGGATGCAGAGAGTATTGAACTCAGAACCCAAGAGACACAAACTGAAGAACGGGCTTTTACAGAAACGCCACATAAAGATGTTCTACCAAGGGATGAAGAGATAGATTCAATGAAAAGGAGAATACAAGAGATGAAGGAAGAGCTAGAGAGCAGATTAAAAGACATCCAGAGGAATGAACTGGAAAGACTGGGCATACAACGAGAAAAAATCGAGCTGGAGTTAAGAAAAGCTGAAATTGAGAGATACAATGAAGCTCTCCAGCGTGAGAAAGAGAGCGAAAGACTGAAAATCATGGAAAGAGAGAGGGAAATCCTTCTGTTGAGGGAATGTTTGCTGATTGAGATAAATGAGCTGAGGAGCATGGACACAGCAACAAGCACGCAGCACTTGGAGAGGATGGAGCGCCTCATCAGGGATGCTGCTGTGAGGATGGACAGATTGAGACGGGTTACAGACAAAGCTGTGCAAACATTGATCATGGAGGAAGAAGGAGAACAGATCAGAGGAGATCAGACAGGTCAGCAGATGGAAGGAAGCGGAAGGGTGGAGCTTTCTCTGGGTGTCCTGGAGGTGGATAGACAGGCAGGACTGAGAGCAGAATCCCTGAGAGGGGCAGTGGCTGGGCCAGCTTCACGGAGAAGAAGACTACTGCACTGGATTAGACGGTGCTGCTGTTGCTGCTGTCCCAGAAGTCTTAGACACACTGAGGAGGAAGAGCAGGAGATTTTATAAGCGCAGGTCTTAGTTATATATATATATGCATTCATATATAAGTTTAATATAATAATGCATATAATAATGCATATATAAGCATATTTATTAAAATACATCTGAATCTGAGAAGTGACTGCTACAAAATTAAGCATCTATACTAATTATATTTCATTAATTAGCATAATGCTACATGCAGTGTGGTGTAAACAAAATTAACTCAACATTTCAATAATGCATATTTAGTCACATCACCCACAGTTATTTACATTGCACCAATTGCTTTGCTGTGAATTATTTCATGATTTGTATCACAGTAATTCAACAGATAAGAGATTTGCCCTTTTCAAAACATCACAGATGTTTGCATAGACCAGAATAGACTAACTGAACAAGCAATGCATCTTTCATGAACACACATACATAAATACATACAGTTCATCTATACCATTAACATATAAAAGAAATCATACAATTTATTAGCATAACGTATGCAACTGCATGTGTGTATTTGTGTGTGCTTGTTTTCCCCACAATTTCTTAATGCAAATTACTATAATTCTAATTTTGTATTTATTTGTGTTCTTTTGTTCCCGTCTGAACAACTTTTCCCAGAGGGAACTGAGGTGTTGGGCTCTCTTAATTGGGAACTCTGGAAATTACCTGAATCTCTAAGCTATGTGTGAAAGAGCAAAGCTCTGTTTCAGGCAGTGTGCACATTCCTATGGGGCATATGAGAACACAGATGAACGTGAGAGGCTGGGTGTATCAGTGTTACCACTGCACCAGCATTAGTTCTCGGGGTCATCTCTGTTGTGTTCACACACCTGAGGCTCCACATTAAAGGGAATGTTGCAGATGAGCTCTGTGTAAACTGATCACAGAAGCTACTGTGAGCAGTAGATTCTGAAAAGCCTCCAGGGAACTCTGCTGGAAGGTCAATCACAGAAGCCGTCTGAATCACCTGAACACAAAGAGTGTTTTTTTCACATTTCAGTTTCAACAGTGATAATTATCTTAAAACCATTAAGATAATAACAACATCAGTATCCTTTAAGATTGTCCAACACTTAATAAATAAATAAATAAATAAGCAAATAATACATTTATATATTTATATATACACACACACATACACATATTCTATTTAATGTATTGCCTTGAGTGTATGCATTTTTTGCTAAGTATTGGTTTGAATGTATAATTAAAGACATTCTGATTTGATCAGTTTTGTGTTTGTCCGTTTGTTGAAATTCACAATGAAAATATAAAGACAATTTTAAGTTAAAACAGTGTCTGGTGTCTTTTTAACCTAATGTAACGATTAACTTGAGAGTTACGATCTAAACACAAGAGGGCGGCAGAGCATCACTTACTCCGCTCAGCACTAGAGGAAACTAAAGGTTGAGTACCTCTAAACTCTAAAGCATTTCAAACTCCATTTTGCTTGCAAGTTAATGTGTTTCCAAATTGTGTTTGGTACCACATATTGTAACTTTTAACAACGTAACATATAACATGTAATCACACGTAACTGATTTAAATACGACATTTCACAGGACGTAACTATAAGGAAACGTTGTAGGCTATGTACATCACTCCTCAATATAAACAGTAAAGCTGTACACAACGTGTTTCCCTGGTACTGTATAAGAATTTAAGATGTACAGTACAGTTGAGTAATTTAGTCGGCATATGCGTTAGAATCTTTAAGTGAACATTGAAGTGAATCGGCCTGGCATTAACCATCTGCAGCTGAATGTCTGCAGGGGAAAATGTAACCAAAACGTAAGTAGCTTGCAGAGGTTTTCATTTATTATGCATCGTGAATATTTTATTATATTGTCGAAGAATAACTTTTATTTTGACACCGAGCTGGTCGCATACACCTGTTGTAAAGGAGCAAAGTGTGGATTGTGCGTGAAGAACAAACATGGTGATTGTTTGATGGGGTTTCCCTCAATAGAGGTATACGATCTTTTCTTTACGTATTTTTAAAATATTTGATTCAGTTAAGGAGCTGACCATCACAACTTACAGAGCTATAGTTTTAATGTAGGCCTGTTTTGTAGGCTTTGGGGTATTATGCCCATAACCGCAACGGAACAGCTTCTGAAAGCCAGCGTTTTTATTTTGTATATATAACTATTAATTTATGTATTTATTTATTTTGTTGGTATGTGTTGTTGGCTTAGTAGCTAACAATATGTAGAAAAGATGTAGGTGACTTTATGTTTAACCGTTACTAGTGTGGAAGTGATTATGGTCGTTAACTGATGCTGAGGCACATGAATGCATGAACCCTAACCTCATCTCGCTCTATGAAATATTTTTATCTTGTTTGTCCAAATGTTAAGCCATATCCATTATGAGCAAATCCTTCGCATAACAGTTTTAATTACCAGTGCTCAAAGGCATGTCCTCTAATTGGCATTAAAAATTAAATTCACGTTCCTGTTGTTATGGTGCAAAAATGGTTTACACGAATTTGTAATTGACACCAGCCAAAGAGGCGAGAACACATTAATATTGATGACCCAAAAGTGTTCTGTCGCTTTAATTATTTGTACTGGTTTAAAACATGAAGCCTGTAACCCTTTTAGGTCTATATTACAGCCCTGCAAAAACATTTATATTCCTGTAATGACAGGAATATGAAAGAAAGGATTTCATTATTTTATATTATCATCATTAAAGTGAAATAGGATCAATCGTATAGCTGATCATGTGTAACGTCTGGTACATGCCTACCATGGTGCGGAAGGTGAGAACCAACACAGAAACGTACAACAGAGACATAATTGTCTTATTGTTTTATTTGTTTACATGCGTTTATGAGTTGTTTGGGAAATGTAACTTGTGCCACAACGACGAATATGTTCCCCCTATGTCATTTCCTGTCTGTGTAGGAAGGATAGAACGCAGTACAGTTTGCCAACAGAGTCAAATCATCCATTGCACAACAGGAGGGCTTTAGTGAGCTTGATCTGGTGTGTAATTGACTCTCAGCTGTCTTTTTAAAAAACAAAGTTTTTGTTATTATTTACTTTGTCATTCGAAACACAAATGACTGAATTTCAGAGAATCTTGACAGCTTTTTTTATGTTATGTAAGCAAATAGGCTGCCAATTTCCAGTATGACAAAAACACTTTAAGTTTCATGAAAATGGTCAATACAACTTGTGTGCCTTATTCCAAGCTTTGTGTAATGACTAGAATGAATTGTAATACATTTTTGATAGCCTTGCCTTCTACATATTTGTGTTTCACAGGGACAGAGCTCTGAGGTGAGAAAAAGGTCATAACAAAGGTCTCTGAGGTCATTTCAAGAGCAACAGCAGAAGTACAGCCACATGGTGGTGCGAGATGAGTCTCAGTCAGCAGTTGAGACGCAGATGATCAAAGAGTTTAAAAATTATCCACCAATAATCGTCTATGGCTGAACACAAACAACAATGACTGAAGGGCTGTATCTACAGAGATTATATGTACATGAATGCCTGTATACTACTGCTGATAAATGAGTTTTGTTTGAATAGATTTATTAAAGGCAAAATGGGTTCCAGTCATAAAGATACAAAAACAAATCTTTTTCCTGCACATCTCTCTCTTCAATAAGCCGGTCAATTTGACCCCACATTCATGGGTCTATGGCAAACAGTGCAGGATGAGTTACGTACTGAAGTTTTGTCTAGAACAAGAAGTATACAAGAGAGTAATAGTGATGCTTTGCTTCGCAAGCACCACAATAATGATTATTTGATTTTAGGGATATTTTGATTTGAGAGATCATGTTTGAAATGTAACCAATAAATAAAGGAAATAAATATAATAATGACTGAGGTTATTAATTAAACTGTAAATGTTATTTTATTTCTCTGATCAACTAACTTCTTTTTTTTTTAATTTCCGAAAAAAAAGAATTCAAGAGTCACATGATCTGGCTTTGGTGGTTTATCCTCAGTTGTGCAGAACAGAGAGCAGAAACATTGTAAAGTCTCAAATTTTAGCAGCAGAATGAATTAAAGATGCTGTCTGACTGTATTTATGATATGCTGCACCTATTTGTTTATACTGTCTCTTGTGTTTCCTCTGTGTTCACACTCAAATGGACTATCAGCTGTGGGTGTTTTGTTTTTGTGTGTGTCTGTGTATTTGTTCAGTCCATTGAAACCTCATTGAAAGATTGTATTGTTTGAGATCCCCATATTAATAAATATTCACCCAAACTATACTATTTGTGCTGACTTTATTTCAAGATACTGGACACGAGTTATTGTGCAGCTGCCCTCACATGGATTAAACGCTGAGTGAGTGAAGCAGACTAACATGTGATCAGAACAGATAAAACAGATCTGACAACACCTTTCAAAACTGTCACAGAGGGATAACGGAGCTGTAAATGTTGACCTAATGAAGAAATATTTTTAATTTTTGTCTTCAGTTTATTTTGCTTCGCCTGCTCCTTTATCATGCACTAAAACACTCTGAAAGAAAGCTGCCCAGATCTCTGTTAGAGATACAGTAGGTTTCCTGCTGAAGTTTGCCTATAATTTTTTTTCATCTTTTAAATGATGTGTTTGATACAGAAACTTTGATTCGCCATCTGGCCAGGAATTTTCCTAGTTGGCGTCAGATGTCCCAAATACAGTATTGGACAATAAAATTGTTGGTATATTAAAAGTTCTTCAATCAAACTCCACTTTCAAAACAATGTTTACAATTAATTGTTGTATAAGTTTTTGTAACACTGCTTGAAAGTCTTATATAATAATATCTCTCACAATGTGGAATTATGACTTAATGTACATGTATAAATCACAAATTGTGTCACCTAATAATTTGTGCTTTTGATTTTTGTTGTTTGAAATCTTTTTTGTTTCAATGACTTTTACTGTTTTAGTTCATTTCTGAAGAACACCATAGCCAGAAATCAGTCTTGGAAGAGATACGAGCTGAGATCTGTAATATTGGATGAAACATGAAGTTGGTCTTGAAACTTTTGAAACATTTATTTTTTTCTCAGGAAATGCTGTCATTTGGGAAAGTTTGTGTACATTTACAAAGAAGTTTGGTGTGCATTTTTTACAAAATGTTTTCATCAGAATATCAGACCATATGCGTATAACTATAAATATTATGTGTTAATGGATTATATAAAATACCACTGAAACTTCTACTTAAAATTTGTATGGCAATTAAAATAGCATGAGTTCACCATTTATGTTTATGTAGTTGTTTTCCTATTGCAGTTCTAGATTTATTTAGCATTTCTGTACTATAATCTCTAATCTGAGGACCATCAATCAATCAATCACCATATTAGTGAAAGTGAAAAGCAACCTTCTTTATGTTATGAAAAGATAAACTGCAAGACTTCAAAAAAACAAACATTATGACACACGACATACGTTTCTTTAACTTTTATTTGGTCAGATTTGGATATACACAGGTATTTAGGTTTTACATGATTAACAATAAAAATACTCTCTAATTTGAATAACACGTCAATTAATTTCATATTACATAAAACCGTAACGTGCAGAACCGGGGTGTTTACTATTAGATGTTTTAAATATATTTTAGGGTCCGTCCCTGTTGCCCACCCACCCACCTTACAGTTACATTTAACCTAACATAGAATTGTGGTAAGGTGTAGGCAGGAAGCTGACAGGCCCCGCCCAAAGCGCTACATCAGAGTTAGGAAACAAGCACGTCTAATGGTGAACACCTTGAAACTACCTAAAGATA
>JAZGTI010015060.1:0-13682 GCA_036877585.1 Botia kubotai
ACGCCGGACAACACCGCGAGGCCGGGGAAAGGACACAGCCGTTCCCTCGGAGGGTGGTCCAGGAGCGACGCGCGCCGGAGGGCGCCCCACACTCTTCCCGCCCTCCCCTCGTTCCTCCCCCCGTTCCTCCCCCGATATCCACTGTGACCCCTGGGACCAGGCCGGCGCTTAGGGGGGGGAATGTGACGAGGCGCACCGGGGCTATCAGCGTCGCCCTGGCAACGGACGCGCCGCACCTGCCCGAGCTCATCACGGGTGGACCGGGCACAGCTGCGGCGCGTCACTGCACGGCGTTAAAACGCCGCCACTTCCGCCCAGACGGGGAGTTGAATGGAGAGGAAGAGAAAGATTGGGAGAAGGATTGGAAGGAAGGTTGGAAAGATAGGAGCGAAGTCAGGAAGTGCCGCCAGCCGGAGTGACGTTGTGTGTCCCCCGCGACCGCCAAGAGCAGCGAGTGGCCGGAAGCCACAGAGAGCACGAGCCACCGCACACTTGCGTCGCCAGGAGGGACGCAACACCGAGCACGAGCCGCACCCGCCGCACCAGCACCCGCACCTGCACCGGCAGCCAGCCCGGCTGCCTCCCCCACGCATCTCGCACCCACATTGGCACAATAAATCCACCCGCCGGGGTTTTTTTCACACCGCCTACCTTGTCGTGTGATTCTTCACCCGTGACAAAAGGTATAAAGTTATTCACTGCTTTGGCAAAACACTATTTGCCAGTAGTGGCACATTGGTACAGTTTTCAGCAAGTTAACCACACTGGTGAGCAGCTGACAACTTCAAGCAAACAACTGTTATGAACAACTTTAGGTGTGCTGCAAATAAGGTGTTTGCAAATACACTTTGGATGTCTCTTTTTGGATTTTGAAAGTATAAGTCACCATCTTTACAAAAAGCAGAACCTCAGTCATTGTTTCAAAGAAGAAAAAACAGTTTAGAACATAAGGTCAGACTTACAAGGGTGAGAAAATTACAGTATTTTTAGTGACCTATTCCTTGAAGTCTCTTGATTACACATGGCCAAGAAGATTTTAACTGAGGTATGTTTAGACCACCTGGAGACGGTTTTGATTTCAAGGTGTATTTAGAATATTCTACAGCAGATGGATGTTAAGTAGGTAGGAAGCAATTATGCCTGTTGGCTAAAACCCAGATTATTATGTACTGTATTTAGAATGGCCACCTTGACATAAGCAGACATCAAAAATTCCTCTCCCATATCCGATTAAAAATATTGCTTTCTCATCTCAACAATAATTGAAACAACAAAGAAACACATTTTCGAAAGGTCACTGACTTCTTGACTCTGTAAAGTTTGAGTAATGTAACTCATTCAGCTTTCTCTCAGCTGGCCATAGATAACGATTTATCATCTTGTTTAAACTGTGCGCTCTACATCTAAAAATATGACCTACACTTGATTAAAAAAATCTATGGCTAACAGCAACTAAAACAACCACATCAAATGAAATTTTCAAATGTATATTAAAAAAGAAACAATGACATTGTACAACAATGTATGTACATCACTTATTTCTTACCATCCCCACACTCTGCCCTGCCTCGGACGAGATGAGGAAATAAAATGCAGACAATACAGGTGTGGAGGGTCATTGCCTGTTGCGTTAGCTTCTGGTCTTACCTGGAGCTGTCCAGGTCTTTGTATCTCTCACTGTCATCTGTGCCCTGTGATAGTGCCCTGCCAATTTTTTATAATGGGAAACTTGCACGCTTCATGACAATTTTGTCACATTCTTTTGTTTCTGTAGGAAAACTTCCACATTTTTTGACATTGCTTTGTTTGAACTCAATGGCGTTTATTGCTTGTAGTTTTAAGTTACTAATTGACTGAAGGCAGTGGCAGTATCAGTTACAATTACAGGCACAGGAGTTTTACACGACTTCTGCTGCACAGCTTAACATCAGCACAGAGACCTACTGCTCTCACCTGTGTTTGTAGAGGTAAAAGGCAAACCCTGATAATATCAGCACAAAGAAGGGCACTAGAATGGCAGCAGCCACTGAGCTGCTGTTTGTGCCATAGTAAGGATTAGATGAATCCATATCTGTTGTAATAAGACCTGAGAGAGAATAGGAAAACATAATATTTCAAGGCAGTAGTTCTTAAGTACGCTATTACTGAAAATATGGTCAGAATTTAAAAGTACATTTCCAGTATTTTGTTTTTGTTATATGTTTTGAAAGGGAAGAGACACTATGAAAAATTAATTCTACCTTGTCTTGTTAATTGAAACTTCCCAAAATCATTGCTGTGAATGTGACCTTGGAAAACATACATTTTCTTTTCCGATTCAGCTGTCACCTATACAGCAACAAAACAGAACAAAGCCTGTTAGTATTTGTAGACACAGTTTAAAAAATTATGTTATTGTGTTAAAACAAGTCAAATGTCTTACAAAAATCATAAAAGTTCTATTGATTCTAACAGGATTAAAAAAAAGAGGTTTAAAGAGGTCAATGCTTCAAAGAGAGATTCTCTTTAACCAAAATCACTTTTTGAGGAGTACATTAAACGGCTGAAAGGAACTATAGCCCTATTCATCCAAGGTGTGGGGTCCCTAGAATTTGAATAAACTCTACCCCTACATTTTAACACCATGACATTTACAGACATCGCACACTATGCGGTTAGCCAATTACTTCACACTGAGCCAGCTAACCAATCCGGGCTGTAATTCTAAAAGCGGGGCTTCTTGAAACCAGAAACTTAATAGCCCGTTTGGAAGTAGGGAAACAGTGGTGTAGAATAAAATATGTAAAAAAAATGCATTTTTTGTAAAACAAAGCATGAAAACAATTGTTGTGCACCCCAAAAACATAAGACAAAGACATAATAGAAACCTTTTAAATTTGAAATTTGTACTTAAGTTTAAAATCAATACACCACTTAATTGCATTTTTTTGATGACTAATTTTATGATACTCACATATCCATCCATTGTCCAGTTATCATTTTTAAATTTACTAAAATATTGTTCTGTTAGGCCTCTAATCTGGTAAACTTTTAATAATAGATGATTTTCTTCTTTCTTGTAAGTTCCTGCATAAACAATAGAGAAAAGGATAAACAGACTTTCACAAACTGTTACTTCTTAGCCACAGACCCTTATTTTAAACCCCAACCTTAACCACCCCAACATGCAAAATGATTGACAGGCACAGAGCATTTCTGATTGATTTAAAAAAGCATGGACCTCCCCCCTGACTGTTCTTTCAGTCTGCGTGTTTATAAAGCCTACAGCTGTCACAGGGAGACGAGTGTGATTTCTCAAGACACCTATTTCAGTGATGTCAGGTACAACAAACACTTTATGTGTGCTATTCTATTAAAAAATAGCTTACAATGCCTTAGGTGTCGAAAAACAAACAGCTAAATACAAAAACATTCATAGCTATCAAAGCTAGTTAATTCTCCTGAGAAATTTAGTTGAACGCGGTTGATTTTGGCACTGGTGTGAGATTGGGAGTGAATAAAAATGCAATGCAAGTTAATAAAGAAAATCCTTCTCTGTCAGCACATACTTTATTAGAGTATTAAACATATCAATACATTCATGTAAAAGTTAACATTTTAAATCTCTGAAAATTTACAGTAGAGTTATTAGTCACAGTTCTGGTGTCCTCTGTGGTTATGGGTGTGATCTGTGTTGTTAATTTTACATCACTGTAGCATTTTATATGACTGCAACAATATATAAACACACAATACCTTTATTTCTGCTGGAAAATACAAAACAAATGACCTTTTACAGTAAATAACTATGTGGTACTGCCTTTCTGTACAATCCAGTGAATTAAGTATACAAATGAAAGGTACTTCATTATGTTCTTTAATGTGTAATTGATAGAAATAAATCAAAAGATTATTCATAAATAAGTGAGGCATCAGAGCACAAATAGCCTCAAACTTAAATTTAGGAAAATATCAAAAAAGGTAAAACAAATATTATAAAGTAGTTGTGATTGCATCGCATTTACACTGTAGTACCATGATTTTACAGGCAAGTGTTGCTGAATCAACATTCCTTTTAAACAAACATAATCCTTTGGATTCCCCTAAACATAACTTCTAAAATCATTGAAAAATGCTGGCAAGACTGATGTTTAACCATAAGTCCCAAACTGTAGCCCCAAACATAACTCAGAGGTTGATAGAAATATTGGTGCAGGATCTTCCCTGAAACATGTCAATTGTCTTTATAAATTATGATTGATCTGGTAAAAATATTTTACTTACCGGAGAGTTTAATCTGCACCCCACTCTGTTCCAGAAGAGTAACGTTCACCCTGCCGGTGGTGCTGTTGAATGCATTCACTGTTATTGTGGCTGCTTGTCGTTTACCCAGATACTCATAGAATCCGGCCCAGCCAGAGTTCAGTGAGAACACATCTGCTGGGACTAAAGCAGCAACACAGCCATCAACATCACTGCATCACGCCATACAGAAGAGTCTGGACATTTAAAATAATAGTAAATAGTAGATACAGTGGTCCCAAGGAGAATCTAGACACACAGCACAATTAAAATGTATTAATGCAACTGCATTATTTAACAAAATACCATGCACTTATTTTAAAGAGGTCCTATTGTGCTATTTTCATATTTTTAAGTTTAGTTAGTGTGTAATCTTGCTGTTGAGAACATAAAAGATCTGCAAAGTTACAATGCTCAAAGTTTACTGTAAAGGAAGATTATTCTCTTTAACAGAAAATGCTTTTCAAGAACTACAACAAATGCCTTGAAGAGACAGTGTTTTTAATGTTTTGTCACCACAAAACCCGAAGGTTAGATTAACCCTATCCCTGTGAGTACACAAAAACTCGGCGAAGATGAAGATTAAATGTAATAGTGTGTTGTTGCCATGCTGACGAAACGCTAACCAATCAGAGCACATTCTGTATTTCTAAAGAGAAAACCAGGAACTCAACAGCGTGTTTTTGAGTGGAAAGAGTACAATATGTGAGAAATGAAATGGAGCGTGAAAACCTTTTTTAGTGCATCTCAAAAATAGGTCCCCTTTAAAAATAAATGCAAAAACTTTTCAAGCAAAAATAGCTTTATGAAAGTTTCAAAATAAAAAAAGCATTTGGACACCTTTGACTCTGGTTGTCAATGCTAGTAGAACATGTTTATAGCTGATCTGCTGAACCTGTAGTTCCTTTGTTAAAAAACCTGTGTGAACTTGAGGAAAACTTGAGAAGTTCATTCTGGGGAAGGGCATTTATGTCAGTGTTTCATTTTTATTTATTGATAGGTCTGAGAAACGAGTACTCAGGGGCAGGGCATGACTGAGGGCGGGGTATGTGCAGTATGACGATAATGAAAAGATATAAGATATGATATGAATTAAATCAGTATTACAAACATGAATGTTGACGAAACGTTGTGATGGGAAAATATCAAATTATTACTAAAGCATAATAAATGTTTATAAAAATAATTTAACATTTAAAAGAAATAGCTGTGTGAGGTGAAACTGGATAGTGAATAAATACTGGTAAAGTGAAGCACATTCTATTTCACAAATTCTATATGGGATTAATCAAATATCCTAGATACACAATATAAATGTAATATTAAATTTTTTAATATTACATTGCATCTATCTGCGCAAAATGCAAGTAAACTTAAAGTACGTCACGTGCTAGCCAGAAAGTGTAACTCCTGTTGCACTGATGTACTCATAACAACCCGCTCATCCTGGGCAGCTTTCGAAGCCATATTCTCTCAGTGCTCTGGTCCTGACTCTGCACCGCGTGCTCTAGCAATATCACCAATCTGACATCAAGGTACCACCCAAAATGCCACCATAACAGATGAAAATAAATTAAACCTGTTCAATCACTGTTTTCATGATCGATCGTCGCCGTCACATCTGAATGCTCTAGGACTTGTGCCCATTCCTACTTCATACCTCTATTAAAAATCACCATAACATCTGGGGAAAATAAGACTGCTTAAATGGCTTAAGTTAGTTTATTTAATTTTAGGAAGAAAGAAAAAAGAAAGTTCATTAAATTTTAAGTGTGACTGAAGTGTCCAAATACCTTCTGAGGCCACTGTAGGTTAAAGGTAACGCATGCCATTTTTTAACCACTAGTGGCACTGAGGGAACTATAAAAATAATGACTGTTTTCAAACAGACTCCCTAAACACTCATTGTCTCTTCCACACCAGCTGCCATCATTCAGAAAGCTGTCAATATCTCGCTAAACAGTGTGTTACAGGCAGACCAAAATCACACGACTGCTTGAGCCAGAAGTTGCAGTTTTAGACAGGCAAACAACAGATCCATGTTTTTAAAAGGAATTATACTCTTTAGGGAAGTGCAATGGCTTATTTATAGCCTCCACCCATGGGGGGGGGGGGGTAGAATTATATTATTTTAAAAAAGTGACACTTCACCTTTAGCTTTTCTATGATATTTTAAAATTATTATTATCAGAGAAACAACAGTACCGGTGAATTATTTACAATGACCATGTAGACCATTACCTTACTGTAGAAGTTTTGATGACAAGTGAATGAAACTTAGAAAAGGTTTTGTACCTCGAATCTTGTTTTTCTGCATGTCTGAGTCCTCATTTGATTTGCTGTTTATTTTTGGTCCAACTAGGAAGAAGAGCAAATAATTGATCATTTGACATTTGCAGAGCCAATCTACACACCAGTAAATCAAATTCTTGCTTTAGTTTCTTTGAGAATGACTCACTTCTCTGTCAGTTTTACACACTGTGCAGAAATACATTAAGCAATACAATAGTTATAAACAACACACCCCATCCCACTTTAAACGTTAATGATTTAACTCATAGGATTACCATTTATTTGTTGTTAATTTGCTTTTAACATAGGCTGTTTGGATATTTAAAAAAACTACAATAGTTTACTTGTATATTTTGTTTGACGGACGTGGTCACTGTTAGGGTTATTATACAGTACACTTTGAGAGAACAGGTTTATTTAAGTTTGGTGATGAAAATGCAATTACATTTCTGTTTGTTTGGTAAAATTTCGCCAGTTTCATCCCTAAAATAATAAAAAAACAAGCTTGTATAAGTTACACATCAGAATTCGGCAGGATCAGTAATGATCAGGAAATTTGAAGCAGATTCTAATAATTAACATTTTAACATGGCAATCAGCTAATATTGCACATTTTGTTTACTAATAATTCATTTATATTTCCAATGTACTCTAAAGCATTAAGTTACAAAAGTAACAAGCTTTACACTGGCTTTACTTTACATGCATTGCAAACAGCATTCATTGCATTTTTATAGTTAAGGCTGAAGAGAACAACCAGGCGAAAGGCATCCTATGTTTAATTTGTGTTCTCTAACGCATCTTGCTTCCAACACGCTTCTAGTTCAAATGTTAATTTTCATTTATTGGCCTGCAGAAAATTATAGTGCGATTTCAAAATATTACAATATGATCTGCAATGTGATGAATATATAAAATCCTACATTGCCGCCTCTTTTATGTCAAGGCTAAAATTAATAAAATCAAACTTGTAGGTCATGCCTTTTGTTTCCATTTTGCATATCATTGGTTATAAATATGTGTAACTAAATTGCAGCCTTTGCAAAAACCTTTGTTTGTTCATTTATCTTTCACTTTTGGAAAGGAACTGAAAATCAGGGGTAATCAGCTTATCACAGAATTTACAGGAATATCATCCAATAAACATTGTTGGCCAAATGGTGCATGCCTATTCAGCAGTCACTGAACTTTTATATGGAAACGAGCTGTGTGACAATTATTCTTCTGTGTAATCGTCAAAGAAACACGTTTCAAAGAAACACGTCTTTGAAATGACATAAGGGTAAATAATTTTCTTTTCTAGAGTATTTCTAGAGTATTAGTATTTCTAAAGTACTATTCCTTTAAAGTTAATAACAGTTTCCGACTTCACCAGGCTAGTTGCAGAACCAAATCACTAGTCGTTTTTCCACCATTGGGCCAAACCGATGTCACTGCTTAACGATTCCATTCCATGCTGATTGACCCAGCCGGTATGATTATAGTTTAATTTCCACAACTGATAACTGAGCTCTTTAGAGCCTTGGTCTTGCAACAGTTAACTGACAGTATGAGATGTAAAGATCTGACACTGTGGTCACTATTTTTTACGACTACTTTTAATCAGATTTTTACTTTGCTAAATAACAGAAATAGGCCAACTTGTGTTTACTTGTGTTACTTAAATAGCTGTTTTGGCCAACTACAAGAAAAAACTGGCAGCCATCCAACTGACCAACACTGAGTGGCAACGTCACCACACACGTTCTACCAGCAGGATTTAGCACAGTTAGTAAACCATGCAGAGAATTTTGGGCCTGAATGGTTTGTAACTGTGCCGACCTTAAGTGGGAATACAACCATAACTGTACCGTTCCTATGCCTGTCACATAACACTTTTAGCAAGTGAAAATGCTATGGAAAGCCCTACATATATGGACCGCAACCGGATTAATCACACGCCAAAGTGCATTTTTTAAATGTATACTTCATGGATTCTGATGTGCTTACACTGTTATTGTTGTTTTTGTTATTTTAAATATGTATTGTACAAAATGGCATTATGCGATGATGCTATTATGCATCTAAAAAGGTCACACTGTGACGTATCGACTTTGTAATTGTCACACAACTTCACGTAAAGCAAATTTGCAGGTCAGAGTTAACCAAACTTGAACTTTGAATGCGAATGTTTTTTGCAAGCGTTTTCAGTCTGCCACATCCGTATGTGTATGAATGGAAGTCAATGGAGCGAAAAGTGTAATGTTACTGCACCCATAGAACGGTTCAGCCATTCCATAGGCCATTTCTCACTAATAATAGTTTATCTAGGAGTGCTTTAACAGTTGTTTGAGGTTGCTTAGCAAAGTCAACTGCTACTTAAGTGTTTTGTTAGATGGAGATAAATTACCTCTTTTGGGGTTTGATTTCCCAACCCTTTGGTTACCAGTACAGTTTTTTAGTACCTTTGCAGACTGGAGGTTTGCCTGTCCACTTTCCATCTGTTTTGCAGGTTCTGTGTTCTGACCCTCCAGATAAGTAGAAGCCATCTTGACAGGTATACATGAGTGTGTAGCCTATGGTGGGAAGATCTACAGCCTTCACATCTACGTGAGAAGGCGTCTCAGGCTGCCTGCAGGCATGTGCTGAAGAGAGACAGAAAATCAGAATCGGTAAATACTTCCTTGATTGGTTGGTGCTCTCTTAACTCAGCAGCTCTCATAAACCCTGAAGAAGACATGAGCTGACATTTAAACCTACTTTAAGGTTTACATAAGGTTTAAACACAACAAACCTGGTTTGGCAAATAAGAACAGGTCACTATGTAAGGTCTGGCAAATATAAAAAGCTGACATATTGGGGTTGGGAGCTTGGCTGTCTTTTTTTGCCCACAGCAGGCAAGGGGAGTGTTTAGGAAACCTGTTTTGAAAAACACAGTTGTTTTCTAAGCAACATGAACTTTAATATACATAATTTGTAGCTTATTTTACTTATTTACCTTAATTATCAATTAACCAAACTGTCAACAAAAGTACTTGGCAGCAGCTGTGTTATTATAACTGGATTCATTAACTGTGACAGTATGCAGACAGCTTCATATAACTGGTTATGACACAGCTTCTGACAAAAGCTTAAACTATCTGAATTAGCAAATTCTATTGATAAGAAATCCATATTGCCTGTACAAACCTAACCGGAGCAAACATGAGCAGACCCTGATCCCTAAAGCCAACATCACAATAAAAGTAATATTGAAATGATTTACAGTGAACTCTCAGCTCCATTTAGACAGATGTTCTGGAAGACGCCTTGAGTGCAGACATCTTTCATAATATATGAGCAAAGCCCATTTACCTCACTTTTCCTTAACTCAATTCTGCCTGCCTCTCAGCTTCTGACAGTTTGACCGCTTTACACAAATGAGTGGGCAACAGGATTTGGTGGGGTGTGCTTTCAAACAAGCCCGCAAATCTCAAATTTATGTACAAGCCGTTTTAACGGAGCTACGTTTTATTCTTTCTGAGAAAAGAATTTTCAAAAGAATTGAAAAGAATTTTCCTCCAATCTTACTACTGTTCCATTCCTGATCGCTTCCATTAAGAAGCATCAAGAAGCTTAAAAGATAATCACAGGGACAGTCAAAGTGGTAAGGATCAAGTGCTCAAAGAACGTCCCTGATTGATGCCATAAAAAATAAAATTCAAGCTTCTTTCCTACTAAGGTGCCAGAGCCGGACATCAGCACCCTGTATGTCAACAATCAATAATCTGTATGTCTTCAAACAATGTCCTCCTGCTGTAATTTTTTGTGTAAAGATCTCTCTCTCAGTGCTATCTTTGTTCCTCTGCATCATCAATCATTACACATGAAGCCGTGTTTCCAAAACTGTGGCTCTGGTCCAAACCCTTATATGATGTCTCAAAGTCTGTTCTGAATGCTCACCATTTGGCAGAAACACAAATGGTGCTCCTTTTGCAAAATGCAATTGGAGATGTGACTCGCAATTTACTTCAACAGAGTTTGGTGTTGTAAGAGGATGCCATCTCCTGAGTATTGACAGTTACCAATTTCTTCTTGGCTTGCTTCCTGTTTGTTTCTATACAAGACATGTTATTTGAGTGCCACACTGCAAAGTACTGCCAGTTTCCCTTTCATTACTGAGTGACATTTTGTATATTGTTTGATTGTCATGTGCATGATTCTTAGCTGGATATGGAAAAACCATCAAAACCATCATCAAGTTTGAGTTTGTTATAGGTGTTAGCATGTTGATGTTTATCCCGCTATGGTAATGAATTGTGGGATTGCCTTCTCTTTGAAGGATGCATGTGATGCTGCCTTTGAATCTTGTCAGTTTCACAGGTAGCACGATTATTCCATGATCATGCTACCGTCTGGAACAGCCTTCACATGGGGAGCACACATATGAAGAAACTTGTGAGAAACTAGGCTTAGCAGGGAGGGCCAGTTCTCCTCTGGCACACTAAAGCTGCAGTCCATAACTATGATTGGTTAAAAGAGGGAAAGAAAGGCTCAATTTAAACATTTGTTTGGGTCAGAACTGGATTAGCACTGTATTTGAATTTTAGTGACATGTCGGAGAAAGAGATAAATAAGGGATGCGTCAACGAGGATGGGGCCATGATGTTAATGATAGAGAACTGAGGATATATGATCTTACATATGATCTTAACTAGGGTTTTAAAAAGCTGCCTATGTAGACAGTTCACTCAGATTTTAAAAGCCTGCATAGTGATATGCAAATACTTACCAACACACTCTGGTTGAATACCACTCCATGTTAAATTTTCTAAACATGTTCTCGTTGTTGAGCCGAGTATGTGATAATTTTTCCTACATCTGAAGAAAATTTTACTTCTGACCTGAAAGAATTTAAGAGATTAATAAACAATATAAAGATTGAAACCAATTAAAGTAAACCTGTAATTTGTTAGAATAAACCATCCTCACCTCAAATCCCTGAGCCTGGACCGGAATTCCATATGCTGGGGTTCCAGGATCTTTACATGCATTGTTGGCTGGATCTACAAATGGAAAATGAACTCAGTTTGGTATCAGTGTTAATATACAATCATAACTGCAAATGCTTTTGCAAATTGTTCAACTGACATCTATTAACTTTGAGGGTACTTTGTTACCAAGTAACATACTCTATAATCAAAAGCCAGAGTAATTTTACACCTGCTCCCCAGCAATTGCTTACCGATGCAGGAGGGCTGAATTCCACTCCAGGAGCCATCTGCCTGACACACTCTCCTGGAGGAGCCCACCAGCAGAAACGGGGGTCTGCAGTAGAACAATACCTCTGATTTGTAAGTGAACTGTCGGCCCTCTGTGTAGCCCTCTGCAGGGGTCCCTGGATCCCCACACAGCACAGCTGTATAGCACATATAAAAACAAAACAAATAAATACTAGTTAGATCACCATTAGCCTGCTGGTTCTCATATTACCAGCCACTCAATTCAGAGTGTAAATTAATCACTGTTTGAATTGAAATAAATATAACATCAGTCACAAAAAGCCAAACACAGATGAGTAAAACATTGAGTGGTGTTTTAATAGCCAAACTCTCACTTAGTTGTAGTAGTAGATAGGTATGTTTTCTGAAGAAAATGTGTGTGGTCCTTGCCATGGCAAAACATAGGCAAAATATTTAAATTATGTTAACATGTTTTAACATGATACTAGCATGGCTTAACATGATGCTGGTATGCTGATTCTGATGTTTTGATGTGATAGATATGTTGAAATTTGGCTTATTCATGAAGGAGGTTGCTAGGATGCTCTTAGTGGTTGCTAGGGTGTGGCTAGAAAATTGTCAGGGCAATACCTAAAGCCCACAGGCAAATAAGCCCATCCTCATGTCTCTACAATGTAATGTTCTAATGCTGAGATATGGCTTATTTATTTCATTGCATGATTGCTAGGGTACCATAAATGGTTGTTAGGGTGTAGCTATACAGTTAAGAGGGTAACACTAATAGAAAGATGTGTGTCTGAATCAAAACAGCCAACTTCAATATCTCTATGATGTTCTGGTGTTGAGATACAGCAAGTGTTGGTTGCTAGAGTGTTCAAAATGGTTGCTAGGGCATGGATGGTCAGTTTCCATGGTGATAATTAAACACGTCTTGCCAGTCTGAGACAAACAAGACAATCCACTTGTCTCTACGATGTTTTAATGCCTCTCACCATTTTCATTGGAAGGCAATAGGTGGTTGCTAGGGTACTGTAACTAGTTGCTAGGGAGTGGCTATGATGTTAAACTCACTATTTGTTGCTGCTTGATAAGCCGAGCGATATGAGCCTATCCCCAAGTCTTTACAACATTCTGATGCAAAGCTATGACATCACAAAGATCTGCTCAATGTTAAGTCTATAGGATTTTTTTCAATGGAAGTCTATGGGGCGGTTACTAAGATACTCTAACTGGTTGCTAGTGTGTGCAGGGCTCGCAAAATTGCTAGCCCGATGTCCCGGGGCTATTGTGTCATCCAGTCGGGCTACCAAAATGTATTTCCGCCCTGCCCGTAGGGCTATCTTACAAGGAGGAAAACTATATTGCAATGCTTTTTTTGTCTACCACAAATTTGGTCAGGTAATTATGTTGTATGTAATTTTCAGGCATCGGGGAGCCACTATCAATATGTTGGGGTATTGAAATCGCGTTAGAGTGCGCGCTCGCTTTCAACTTTCAATTTGCCATCGCGCAAACTGTGTATCAGTGATGATCGTCCTGTCAGTCATTACTATCCTCACGAGACAAGTGAAATCTCCTGCAGCAAGATTAAAAGTGATTGAGAGCTCATGCGCAGTGAAGAGAAAATCGCTGATAGTTATGTGTGCGTGTGTGAAAATAAAATTTACGGAGGTATTTCAGTTCTGAAATGGAGACCGATGCACAGATGGAGAAAGCTGATGAAGGAGACGCTATCCCCTCAACGTCAAGTGGCATTTTCTTATCTGTGACTTCAGTTGATATTTCAGATATATTGTTTTTACAAGTTCATAGAAATTTCAGTTCAGTTAGAACCAATTATTTGTATCAAAGATTGTAATTTGATTATTTTATACGATTGTTGTTATTTGTGTTATGAAAACGTTTTTG
>JAZGTI010015061.1:0-13682 GCA_036877585.1 Botia kubotai
TGCTCGGTCTGTCAGTTTAGGTGGACGGCCATGTCTTGGTAGGTTTGCAGTTGTGGCATACTTGTTCTATTTTTGGATGATGGATTGAACAGTGCACCTTGAGATGTTCAAAGCTTGGGATATTTTTTTTAAACTTAACCCTGCTTTAAACTTCTCCAAAACTTTATCCCTGACCTGTCTGGTGAGTTTCTTGGTCTTCATAGTGCCGTTTGTTCACTAGTGTTCTCTAACATATCACCGAGGCCTTCACAGAACAGCTGTATTTATACTGAGACTAAATTACACACAGGTGGACTAATTTGGTGACTTCTGAAGGCAATTGATTGCACTGGATTTATTTTAGTACAGGGGTATTTTAGCATGCCACACTTTTCAGATTTTTATTTGCTTAATTTTGAAAACTGTATATCATTTCCGTTCCACTTCACAATTATGTGCTACTTTGTGTTGGTCTATCACATAAAATCTCAATCAAATAAATTTAAGTTTGTGGTTGTAAGGTGACAAAATGTAAAAAAGTTCAAGGGGTGGATGCTATTTAAATTATTTATCTATATGCATGGCTATTTAAATTAACTACAGTGGCGTATTGCAGGAGGAGTGTTCGCACAGAAGCAAATACAAAAAAAACACAGACATTTTTCGGAACTGAATCTTATAAAGGAGCTTTAAAGCTGCTCACGCTTTCTTACCCCGCTGCCCTGTTTGATCCAGTAACTGAGCCACCAGTTGCTAAAGGCAGTGCTGCCGACATTGAGAACAAACAGTGCCAGGATAAAAAGAAAGACAGGCAGCCCTCCTAAAGCCTGGATGTAGACTTTATACACAGCCCAGGGCACTGAGCCCTTCCCTCGCTCTTCCACCTGCATCAGCTGACCTGAGGAACAACACAAATGCGGGGTAACTCAGCAGGGTAAAAAAATGGCAAAGCATGAGAAAATATATATAAATATATTGTGTTTAAAGGAATAGTTCACCCAAAAATTATAATGATTTGTCAGTAACGCCAAATCTCTCTGGTTCTCATGTGTCTTTTTGAATTTTTGGAGCTTCAATACACTGCCATTTTAAAGCTGGGAAGAGGCAGGGTATTATTTAATATAACTCTGATTTTGTTCGGCTGAAAGAAGGAGATCATAAACAAATAGGATTCCTTGAGGGTGCGTAATTTATAGGCTAATTTTCATTTTTGGATGCACTATTCCTTTAATAGATTCATACTTACCATTATCTTCATTGGCAGATTTTTCCTTTTTAACAGATCCGGCTTTGTTTTTCTCTAGAGGCTTCTTCAGAGAACTCCCAGAGTTCTTATTGGGGACCTAAGATGACAAAGAATTTAAGGACTTTGTCAATCAAACAATTGTTTTTTAGGTTTGCTCTGAGTTAGTCTTCTTCTAATTTTTCATCTTCTGTTCAGAAACAAAAGGCCTGAATCTTTTTCTGAGTTAAAGCATGCATACAACACTTAGCTGACTGCTGAGATACCAACCTCAATTACGGGTGTTTCTCCCAGCTGAAGGTTGTTGAACATGGCAGCGTAGTCTCCGTTCAGATTCATTAGGTCCTCATGACTGCCCTGCTCTGTGATGCTGCCATCACGCATGAAGATGACATCATCACAATCCACCAGGTACTGTAGTGTAGCACAGCATAACAGTAAAACATGAGTTTAGAGATAAGGACAACACTATCTTTAAAACACTGTGAGATAATACAGCACACTCTATATTCAGGCAAGAAAAGCATCAAGAACAAGCAAATATTGTTCACTCAAACAAGGTGATGTGTCATCCTGCCTGGTTTTAGATGAGAGAAGCTAAGAAGGCATTTAGCGCACACTCCATGGAATTAGCGCAATGGAACTGCAATATACCTGGAGCTGGTGAGTGACAAAGATGACGGTCTTGCCACGCAGCTGCTTCTTAATGGCATTGTTGAAGATGTGATTTCCAACATGGGCGTCCAGAGCACTAAGAGGGTCATCGAGGATGTAAATGTCCCTGTTGCTGTATAAAGCTCTAGCCAGGCTGATACGCTGGCGCTGTCCTCCACTCAGATTGGCACCACGTTCTCCGATCTAACAAAGACAGTTGGTTTACCAATACATCTGGCTCTTGCAAATGCCGTTCTAGAGCATTTTGTGCTTCCAAAAAGCACATTTTGTGCTTGCAAAATGACAGTGCCACTGCACAAAGCTAATAACTTCTACCCCAGACTGACAGACCTGAACCCTTACTGAACACCCTTAGGACGACTTTAAAAAGCAAGCCAGGCCCCATCACTTATTGTCCGTGCCTGATCCATTCTGACATTCCACTTAGTCTCGAAGGTGTTCAGTGAGGTTTATGCACAAACAGAAAAGGACGCTTCCCAATCTGTTGCCATAGCAATGAAAGCACACAATTCTCTAGAATAGACTCTATAGTGTCCAGACAGAAATGACTAGAAAGTCATGTACTAAAAATCTCTCTTGATTATTGTTTAGTGTGTTACCTCAGTCAGGTCAGCATTAGGGAGAATAGCCAGGTCAAGTCTCAAGCAGCAAGCACTTAAAATAGCCTGATACCTGCAGGAGACAAGTAAAAGATATAAGGTTCAGAAGTTTATTATTGTTATTTAACCATATATAGCAGGTGCAGTACATAGTGGAATGAGATAACGTTCCTCCAGGACCATGGTGCCACATACAACATAGACTACATAGACAACAAAGGACTAAATCAAAGTGCAAACATCACAAAAACAGTGCAGACATCACAAGAAGGTCACAAGTTGAGACATGTGCAAAAACAACCTGTACATATAACGGACATCGGAGAATTATCACTCCTATTATTACTTTGTAACTTTATTGAAATTTCTTGAAATTGTTAAAATACTTTTCAGGCTAAAAAGTAATTTGATTGGTAATGCATGTTAAGGCACAGAAGTGTTTGAATGTTGTCAGATGTTGTCAAGGTTATTTGTGCTCATTTTATCTCTGTGCTGAGTCACAGCACCGCATTCACAAATCTGCCTGCGGCCTCTTTTTTACTTGCTCAGCCTTTCAGTCCCCTTCACACTGACTCATACACATTATTCACGACATTGATTTAACGCAGCCATTTCACTTAACCAAAAAGAACTGACACGTTCCAATATCACACATTTTCCCTGATTTGATGCTCACCTCTCTTCTTCCATTTCCTTTCCAAACAGGATGTTGTCACGGAAGGTCGCGTTAAGAATCCAGGCCTGCTGTGCCACGTACGCGAAATCTCCATCGACAGCAACGGTCCCCTCTAAAAGTGTCATCTGGGGTACGTGCACAAAACGTTAAAATGGTTTAGAGGATTTTTAAATATATCTAATAAAATCATTATGGACAAATGACCGCAGCTTATATTTATACAAAACAGCTCTTTAAACCGTGTCACTTTAAATCACATCACTCAGAAGACCAAAAAACTCACCTGGCCAAGAATAGCAGACATGAGAGATGTTTTGCCACTTCCCACACTACCACAGACTCCAACCAGTTTCCCCTGTGGATTAAAGCAAATGAATTATTCCTTATAATCTTATCCGTTACATTGTGTCAGCTCAAAGAGGAGGACTTCCCAACTGAGTCATTGTTCCTCCCAAAGGTTTCTCCTCATACTTTAAAGCATCTTAGATGCTTTTTCCTTTGTCACTGTTCCCTTTAGCTTGCTCACTGGGGGATTTTAAAGGCCGATTTTCTTTTACTTTTCTGTTTTGTATGAAGCCACTTTGGAACAATGTGTATTGTGAAAAGCGCTATAAAAATAAATTCAGTTCAATTGAAATCAATTCAGAAAGGCAAATACCTTTTGTATAGTGAGATCGATGCAGTGAAGAGTTCTCTGCAGCCGTTGGCTAATGGTTGGCACTTGCAGGGTGTGATCATCAGGGCTGGCACCCATGTCTCCAGACAAATCGTTCAACAGATGACCATGCTGTTCCTCCACCAACATCTTATGATGCCTTGGGTCATCACGGTGACAACGTTTCTTGCGACCTCCTTTCATTCCCAGCCCCACATAGGGCGTCCCACGGGGCGTAGGCTGGGCGCTGTGACCCCCCGTCTCCCAAGCCAGACTAGCACTGCTCAGTTCTATGGCAACAGAGGGATTCCGCGGCAGCTCACGGATCGTCTTGACCTCGGCCATCATGAGCAAACTCTGATTGGATCAAACACCGTGAAAATGAGAGTCAAAGAAAACACCCTAAATTAATCCATTTTGTAGAAAGTGCTAAAAGTAATTTGAATAAGAGGTGCTAAATCCTTCTTTTTCCTATTAAATTATTTTAAAAGTATTTTTGTATAGCCACCTAATCTTCTTTATTCCTAAGGCACTTTCACATGTTCTATAATGCATATAGAGTGAGGCATCAAGCCGGAAATTATTATATATATGGAGTAGGTTCATGTCAATATAGGGAATTGTTCCAATTTCTAAAAGGTTTCATATATGCCATATATAGACATTGGATATATGTACATACTATATAACATTTGTGTATGAATCAAAGCAATCAGCGGGAACTTTTCTGATTTGAACTTAAATTTGCATTCAAAATTATTTGAATTATTTAATTCAAAATTTGCACTTTTGTGCTATGTAGAAATCTCACAGATCTGCCCTTTCATGTCGCTCTTCCTGCAGAGGTCAAAGCAATGAATGATCATGCCATGCTCTTATCTAAAGACTCTTCTTCCTCAGCCACTGAGGAAGACTGCACTGGCATGCAAATAAACTCATTTGCATGATTGTGTGTGGGGTGATGGTGTGCCTTGAGGGAGTTTTTATGTGACACCATTCTAAATACAATAATTCTCTTTGCATCTCATTCAGCAAATTCCTCAAAATCATCCACCTGGACCCTCAAACACCTTAACAATCCATCTGGGATTGTCACTTGACTACAACTGACATAGACTGGAGTCTGAAAAGCTTGACTTAAGTGAATCATGCTTATTAGTAAAGAGAGAGAGAAAAATGAAAGAGAGAGCTTACCTTGAACCTATCTATGGCAACAGATGCCTCAGATAGAGATTTGACTGAGAATGGGGTGACCTTCAGAGCAAAGGTCATGGCATTGAAAACAGTCACAACTGTGAATGCCTGAAAAATTGAAAAAAACATACATCAGTACATTTTTTACTGTGGATCTGACTACAATGCAAATCTGAACAATGTAACCTTACCTGTGCAGCAGTAAGGTCATAACCTAGCAACAAATGGGTGGAGAATGTTGCCACGCTAGCAATCACCACAACGATGGGTGCCACGCCAACCGTTATGCTTTGGAAATATCCTGTTCGCTCCAAGATCTGTCGCTCCTCATCTCGTATTCCTGTTTGATTGTACATAATGATTAACAAAAATACATGCCTGCAAATAAACCAAATTTAAAAAATGATGAACCTACTTCGTACTGCTTGTGAGAACGCCTTAACCCAGGCATACATCTTAATGAACTTGATGTAGTTCAAAATCTCATTCATCTTTTGAACTCGCTGGTCGGTCACAGCCACTCCCTTCCTCCTGAAGTACGCCGTCAGCCTGGAGCTGAACATCTACCATCATGAGAACAACAGAGATGTTACAATAGAATTTTTTCACCAGCAAAGTCAGTCAAGGAAACAGAATGTGAACAGAAAAGCTCACCATAGTGGGATAGAAGAGGATGAACACAGCTGAGCCTAACAGAGAAGTCGGCCCCAATACAAATAAGTTGTATGCCATTCCCAGCACGGCCACCAGGGGGCCTCCAGCCAAAAGGCTGCCGACAGCAGCAGCCTCAAACATGCGCTGCCCGTCGCTCGAACACATATTGATCAGCTAGAGGACCGAGAGGAAAAACATAAACAGCACTGGCAAGGTAAACAGTTCTGAAATGTACATATACTACCATAAACAGGTCCAAAAACGTGGACATCACCTTCTTTAGATATTTTCCTTCACTCTTCCATCTCTTCACCACTCAACACTCTAGGATACCTGCTCCTAACTTTCCTACATTATTTATTCCAGTTAACATTAATCCACGCTGCATTTCCTTAAACCCCACCCACTCCTCAACGCCGTACCTCTCCCATGCTCTTCTCTCGCAGACTGCGCAGACGTAGTATCTTGTGGAAGGCCATGGTGAGGATGGCTCCACGCAGGCGTGTGCCGGTGCGGTAGTTAAGCGCCCAGGTGAGGGCAAGGGACCAGGAGCGAATCAGCTCGGTGGCCAAGAGGGCCAGAACCAGCAGCAGGCCGTAGGGCAGGTCAGGTTCGTTCATCTGCGTGTACTCAAGTAACCGCTTCACCACGAACGCCTGGGGAGAGGGAGGACGAGCAAGGGGGCAACAGGACACAGCAGACGTGACTGAGGATACACACATACCATCACACCACACCCTCCACTGCACTTACATCAACAATGATATCAGGGCTACTGTGACCTTCCTCATCATTATCATCAACACCTGACATTATAATGACCTTCAGCAGAAAAGGCGATTCTATGTGTGTGACTTCATCATAATCGTTTTTAAGTATTGGAGACAGTGAGGCAGCAGCAAGCTCTACTGAGACAATGTCAGCCTGTGGTCTAATAGTTTTACCTTAAGTGGCCCTTTTCTCTAGCCTTTGGAAAAGAACAAGAGAGAGAATCAAACAGTTCTGATTGGTCCATTTTTGGGACATATGACATTTTACTTTGCTAGCAATATGAATCATGGACATAGTGCCCCTTGTTTGGGGATTCAAAGACATTTTACCTACAGTCACATCAGGTTGGGGTACAGCATGGAGACGTACTTTTGTGTTAACACCTGAAAATTAATATCAATTAAATCAATAATTAGTAGCAGAGTGTGGGGAAGCAAATAAAAAAAAAAACTAACAAAAAACAGAATACTTTAACAGCTAAAGATACATTTCGAGAAACTCATACAAGCAGGTAAACACACGCACAGTCGCACACTTTTCTCAAATCATGCACATATGCAGTCAAAGATATGCAGACATAAACTGGGAAAACCCCATGTGGTTTGACACAGCTACTATTTTTATTAAGGAAACCTTGAATCTTTAACCTTGAGAAAATTGAAACATTCAGCAATTATAAAATATACAAAGAAGTTAAAGCAAGACAAAATGTGGATCAGGCAAGTCAATGTTTTTGAGCAAAGAAACAAAAAGCACATTTTCATAAAAAGGTGATTTCAGACATTATGTCAAAGGAAAATAAATTACAAGTTCAGAGTCCATTTGCGAATCATCATCATTTAATAGCTGTCCCATTTATGATTGAGGTTATTGGGGCAGCAATCCCTCCCTGAGTGACAAGACCCATTTACACAACATGACAATGGGCACGTATGTTTGCCCGAAAAGGTGTCCATGAACTTGATCAAAAATCCAGCAACACATTGAGAAAGAAGTGTGGGTCTAAAAACTGTAAGCCCATAAATCTCTCAAATTTCGGAGTTTTCAGTCCAAAATAAGAAACCCCGGCAACAGAAAAACCTCTCAAGTCCGTTTTCCATCGAGCATAGGAGCTGGTTTTGAATGGGACGGATATCTGCAGTAGTCTGATCGATTGTCCATTGGCACATTCTAAAACATCCTTCCCACATTCATCATCAAACAGACATTGGATGGTCTGACAATCTTTTGCCAACCAATTACCCAACCTTTAAGACATTTTCTGCATCACTTCGAAACACATTTTTGAAGATTTGAGCAATTACAGTGATCAGATAAGAGTGGGGAAACAAAGAAAGAGAGAGAGGGAGATAAAGAGAGGGGCAGCAAACAGCATAAACTCTTGATCCAGCCCTGCATAAAAAACATGCCCTTACCTCACAGGATTCCTCACCGGCTCTGCCTGCCGTTTGCTCTCCCCGCAGGTTAATTGGACACCCTGTGGATTCTAAAGAATAGCCTCTGTCACATGTCGCACACATGGGGAGCCAGCGACCTCTGACCCTTAAATCTGATCTGACCCCGCTCCCCCCAAAACACCCACCTTCCTAAAACCACCCCTGACCTCAGTCAGAGCAAGGACAGGTATCTCTTCAAGGAGATGTTCTCCATGCTAAATATAAACAACAGGAGAAAAAAGTCAGTTGAGGAATCTGAAACTGAATCTGAATTAGGAATCTGAATTAGGTGCAAGTGTTTTAATAAGCCCGATTTTCTCCAAAGGTTAAAGGAGTCAGAGCCTTGCTGTATCGCCAATGGTGAGACAGTGACAGAAGCTCTCCTTGAAGAAAATGTTAGCCTATCCTCCTGACCTAAGGAGAAATCTCTCTAGACTACGACTGTGCTACATGGAAATTATGTTGTACCCCAAATCTATTACACACATGTATTATTCAGGATCCAAATGTATCCTATACTTTTCCCCATACTATCTGCCCAAGAATAACTGCAGTTAACGCCACATTTATAAAACACCTGGTACCTGTAAGGCAACAGAAAAGCAGAAAAGTGCACAGTCATACTGCACCAGTTTTTTCTCAAGCAGGTGTGCTGAAGTTTTGGGTTTTGCATCAAAGGTTCTGGAACTAAAAATGATGACTAAGCTAGAGTAATAAATCTCATATTTTGTATGTTTACACAGTATTTTAGAATTTGAAAAATATTGGACTGAAACAAACAACTGTTCTGAAATCCCCCTGATCAATTTCATCAAACCGTAAGCCTATATAAGTTATTAGACTTTCAGGGACTAAAGTTCTCCTTATTTTAAAGCACATATATAACGATTTGGCACAAAGCAGCATAATACTCACTTGGCATTGGCACTGGTCACAATAAAGGCACTTTATAAATAGCACTAAGGGTTAAATGAATCAGTAAAACATTTTAGGAGCCAGATTGGAACACCACAGAGGTCAAAGATCACATCTGAGGCCCCAGTGACAATGTTTACCATAGTAACACCTTTCAGACCCCATCTGAACACTCACCTGAGCATATGAGGGGGTGAGATTTGATAGATGGGCCTACAGAGCTAATAATACACAGAAAGAGATATAAAAGAGAGAGAGACAGAGAGCAGAAGAGAGTAGCGTGAAATGACAGGGCAGAACTGAGATGGTGTTACTTACTGGTCCACTGAAGCCTGCGAGCTGAGTAACCATGAGGCAGAGGATGGACAGCAGCAGGCGTGTGCGGCAGAAGAGCCAGACCACACGACAAAGAGACGCTTCGTCCCCTTGTGACCTGACCTCTTCATCCCAGAGCCCCACCAGCCTGCAGACACAATCAATTATCAGCATCAGGATCATTAATGCCATAATATTTCATAATATTGCAGTTTCAACGCTATTAACCCTTTAATTGTATGTTGTGTTCTAATGACTTACATTGTAAGTCATAAGACCTTAGGAGATCATTTATTTATACTAAAACTAAAAAGTTTAGGGTCACTTACACATTTTGTTTACTATTTATTTTAGAATAATAGTAAATGAATGAAAACTATGAAATGTCTCCAATGGAAGTATAAGAATTAGGCTGCGAGTAAAAAAACATTTAGGAAAAATATAAAAAATATATACAAATGTGATATTTTAGCATCGTCAAAGTCACTTCGAATTTGCAAAAATGTGCTCTTGGTATTTTATCACCCTTCTTCCTATGGTATTACTAAGACAGACAGTTATTTCAAAGTCTGTAAATTTCAAAGATCTAATCATTACGACAGGCCTACATTTACCTATTACAGTTCAGCTAGGGTACAGTTTATCAACCAATTCCTCACACCATAGTACAGCAACAATATTTACCTGCGACGATTGGTCTCACAGCTCTCAAACTGCGACACAGCCCATATATCCTCCAGAAACAGCTGCCCCTTCTTATGGGCTAACACAGCCACTGAGGTCAACCAATTAAATGTCATAAACGAGAAAAGGCCAGCATTGTCCACTGGATGCTGATGTCTGTGATGGCGCAGTGAAAACAAGACAAAAAGACAAAGTTTTTGTTATTAAGCTGTAGTTTTAAATTCAATGTAATTTAATTCATTTGTCTTTATTCAATTAGGGCCACCCACTGAGAGACCCATATGCCTTACTAATTCATGGAATGTATAAACGGCCCATTCTTGAAGAGGGGTAGATTTGAATCCGTAGCATCCCAACTTCTGATAATTAACAACAAAAATCACCTATACTTTGTCTTTATATATGACACTGTCGGTCAAGTATCTGATTTAATTAGAATATTAGAAAAAAATATTATGCTTTCGCAATATATAATATTTTCCAAAATGATCAAGAAACATTCTATGAAAAGGCATTGACCCTCACTTCTGTTTATTCCTGTTACACTTACATTTCCCCCCCTTTAAAAATAATGTTTTGATCTTCCTGACAATTTTTGAGGAAGGGACATCATGAAAGTCTTATTTTTAGAGGTCTCTCGTTATGTTCACATTATGTGGGAAAATCTGATCAGTTTTTACATGTGCATGGTTTTTTGGCTTAAAGTACAAAAAATAAGGGAGAAAAGTTATGGTTATTTATTTTTGTTTTCCATTTAAAATGTTTGGCACACCAAAACTGTACACAAAACTGTACACAAAAAAGCCACAATTCACAAATGTACTACAGCATATTGTGTACACAATCTTTGCTAATTGTTGAGTCATTTTGTAGACATCTTTATTTAAAGTCATTTATATGGATTGTTCCTCTAATGCAAGCCTGGGCCAAGTGGATCATCCATAGTGTTTTCATCTACAATGTTTGATTACCAGCCAAGATATTTCATCATACCACCACACCCTATAAACAGGAAACAGGATTTTTAAATCTTGGTTCTGAATCTGTTTCAGAAAATACCTCAAAAGAACAGAGAGGACATAAAAGCTATTATTTACGTAACAGGAACTTCTATTGGCATGACCTTTCAAGGTTTATTGGACCTTTGACATTTGAGTCTGACCTTCAATCGCATTTGGAAAGGACAGCGGTGTTGCCTTAGTGATTTTCCACAACTTCGCTTGCTAAAATGAAGGCCACATCGACAAGTAACTGTAGTACTTACTTGCTGGTGTAGCGTATGGGCTTGAGTACGCAGACGCTGTGGTGGTATTTACTTCTCCCAACTTCATCCTCAAAGTCTTTCTGGTGAGCGCTATCTCCGTCCAATGAGAGGCCGCCCTCTGCTCTTGCTGCCGTCTCAAAAGCATCCTGACAAAACATCAGCAGATTGAGCGTTTAGTTGCCAGTTTTTCAAGCCTGGCAATGCAGAGGCATTTTGCCTTAAGCACTTCTCAATGAAAAATGTGGCATTGCAAAAAATGTTGACAGGAAACGACACAAGACATGGTTGTCAGCAGACATATGGCAAGGGCAAATATAGTCCGAGAAAATAACAGAGGACAGAAACCAGGCACACTTCTGAGACCTTGCCACTCGTAATGCTCTTAAGGAAAACCATAAAAGGGCTTAAACGCAGACAGCTGATGGACCCTGTAATACCAAATTGAGCCCACGTTTAAATTATGGGTTTATAATGTTTATCTTAACCAGTCACAAGCAAATACTTAGAAGACTTTTTATGCCTTAAACCACATTAGTGGTCAAATTTTCTCAAATCCACGTGCAAAAAACACGCTTCTGCATGTGCCAACAGCCACTCTGCCAGCCTGTGAAACAAAATATTTTATAACAGGCCAGCCAACAATAAACTGTGTTGCTCGTAGACAGTTGAGACAACACCCTATTATAAAGTCTGTTGCCCCTGGTGATGAGTGCTGTGGAGAATTCTGCTGACTACTAGGCTAAGGGATAAAAGCAGTGTGTGTGTGTGTGTGTGTGTGTGTGTGTGTGTGAGAGAGAGAGAGTGAGTGAGTGAAGAGAGGAGGAAGGCAGAAAAACAGTGGGATTAGCCCACTAAAAGAACAGTGTGCACCTAAAATGCCTCATGCAGGCTGATTAAAAGCAGGGTGTGCATCTTCAAACACTAATAGTAATATCATCAGTCAAAGCCAGCTTTAACCAATAGGAATTTTCATTGACAAGGAACAGTAGATCTAACCATGAAACCAACATGAAACCAAAATGGATCCTGTTTACTTTATTAATACACATCCCTGGTCTTTACTGTGCGTGAGTCATCATTTTTTTTCAGCTGATGTTACCCAGACTGGCCAGTTCGAAATATGACACCACAATTGGGGGAATAACATTAACCAAAAGACAAAAATAAATGTAGCCATTTTACAAAAGTCAAAGATTCAGTACATGTTGTGCCTAAGAACAGCTGTTTTTCATGGTAAATTCACAGTAACGCACTTACTGCTTTATATTAACCAAATCTTAATTTGGAAAAACTACAAAGTCATTATAGAACATTACAGAATATACAACCGTATAGAACATTTATGTGTCAACGTGACCTTGTTAAAATCAGTATTTGGAAGCTTGATTGTTTGACATAATAATAGCTGCACATCCACTATAAAGCAGATTATGCCCACAGAAACAAATCCACTTACTGTATCTTTAAGAACAAACTAAAGTCCTTTAAAGATATAGTCCAGCAGAATCAAGCTATTTAGTGTAAACTCTTAACTGCAAAAAGAGTGAATATGTTCACATGTTTGTGATTTGCTTAAGACGCATCTACATAAATGTGTAGATAGCATTCAAAATGAATTAAGTAACAACATATAAGGCTAATTTTCCTGTCAGACACCCCAGGAATCAGCCAAGCTTTAGAAATTCTGTCACGAGCTCACACGCTGACAAAAAAAAACATTATCTGGGACTGATCAGAATGCAGAAGTCAGGAACTGAGAACAGAACGCTCTAGAAACCAGAGACAGTATACAAACAAAGTCAACAGTTCAGTTGGGTAGCATTACAGTAAACCCATTCGGTTTGGTAAAATGAAGAGAAAATACATTTTAAAACGATAATAAAGACAGTTTCTGCTGCAGGGCAATACATAACATTCTTTACATAACATTGGTGTTAAAGTGCGTCAAGGTAACAATGGTGGAAAAAAGACTGAAGAATTTGCACTTGTCTAACTACATCTGAAGAATGTGGGAAGCCTATAATTAAAGCACTTCTCACTGCTTGACAGCACGTGCAGGATGTACCCCTCTCCTCCTTGCAACTCTTCTCATGTCCCCGCTCACGTTGCACAAACACACACCACTCCTCTGAGCAATGAGGGGGGCATCAGCCTATCAGCTACAAAGGCTGCTGTAAGCATCACGGGAACCCATTATTGCTATTGGCTGTTGGTGCCAAATAAGGCGGGCCTACATTATGTAAACAGATCCTGCTTCTAAGTGCAGGATAAACCGCCAATCACAACCACTGCTTGTGCACACATGGCATCCCTAGCCTTATACTGAGTGGCTGAGAGACAGAGAGTGAGAGAGAGGGAGAGGCAGAGAAAGAGAGAAAGAGGGTGACGGAACAAGACAAAGAGAAATTTTAGACAACACAGGATCCTCTCTTAAGATTCTTATAAAATGCTCACGACAAAAAAATGAGGGTAAAAACACAAAGGGCTTGGGTACATTTCCAAACACAAACAACGGCCACTGCTACAAACTGATTAAACAGAGTATTTAAGTACTGTGCTCTGGTCACATCTGTCATTCAGTTACAGCATTTATATGAATAATGCAATGGGCTCTAAATAAGA
>JAZGTI010015062.1:0-13681 GCA_036877585.1 Botia kubotai
TACGTGTATAAATGTTGTCTTTTCCTGCCACAAACACGCTTTTACTGAATAAAAACAGCTTTTACATTTACCAGTGTATATACAACATCAGTATAAGGCTGAACCCTAACAAGCTACATTAACAAATACAAAGAGGGCTATTAATCGCCCACGACTCCGCTCTCTGGAGCTCTGTGGGATGAAGACACCGCCCCTGGTTAACCAAACTTTCCAGTGGCCACACGAGCTGAACCGCAGGACGAGAGGACTGTAGCCACAGTGGAGCACCCATGCTGCTGTGTGTGCTGCTGTCCAGCTCAGAAGACCATCCTAGACCTCAGACGAGATTGTCCAGATTGTGTTTGATCTGAGCGTGATCAGATCTGTGCAGGACACTGCTCCTGATGTATGGCAACAGTCAATAGTTTCAAAAGTTGCTCTGTAGGTTAAAAACAACGAAACAAAATTTAATGAAACTCAATTAACGTATTGAAGTGAATGAAGCGAGTAAATTCAGATTTCACAATGTTGTTTGTGTTGTGTATCTCAGTTCACACAGATGTAAATCAACAGTGATTTTGTCAGTAATCACCCCTCACACACTAACTGCAGATACAGCGATATGGCAGTACTGTACTGTTTATTACAGTAGTTCATGATACAGTTTAGTTTACACTTGTCTTTTGATGGTGCATGTATGTTTTTATGTGTGTTAATATCTGACCGATCCCGCCGTGACTCAGTTGCTGTTTCTCTGTGATTTCACTGCGCTGGCACGTTTTCTCGCCACACAGCCACAGGATGACACTTTTACACTGTCACCGGCCAAAAAGAACAAGGCACAGTACAAGCCTGAGCTTTCCTTATGAGGGGGGAGAGAACGAGGAGAAAAACTTCTTTAATTGAAAAGTGCATTTTTCTAAGGCGGACGAGGGTTGCAAGAACTTTGCAGACATTTATTTGACATGTCACGTCATGCGGTCTGATGCCAAGACCTGCAGAAGTCTCTGTTTGAACTCGCTGCCATTTCCACACTGCGCTCATTCATTTGTGAAATAATTGCTACGACCTTCAAGGGTTTTCTTTGGCCCACCTGGAAATGTTTTTTTTCTCAATCTTGGTTCTAATTAACAAGCCTATAAGCTTTTTGCAGGACCCACTTATTTTAATAGAGTTGTGTTGTAATGGCTCCATGTGAGGTTTTGTGATGTTTATGTGTCTTGAGTTTATTCATTTATTACTCTTCCCTAGATATTTTGCCCTCTCTCAACCCCTCAAACTAGATGAAACGTTATCCGTGATTCTATTTTTGGCAATGAATAAATAGCTACACAAAGAGCTATTTACAGTACACACAGTGTTTGGTTTGAGTTTGTTTAGACTCACTGTGCTCGCAGCCAAAGTGCTGAGTACACTAATGCATTACTGCAGCCGACAGATGCATGTGTTCAGCTTACCGGCTCTGTTTATTTACCTCTCAGCTGTTTTTAATGGACAGTAGTCAGTTCAGGAGCTCTACGAGGAAACCTGAAAAAATATAAAATGTCATATTTTACAACAAAAATATTTTAATCTGCAATAAGACAATGTTGTTTATTTTAAGAAACAATTAAAGTGTTATACCATTACATATACTTGGATAAATATATAGTGATACAAACTCTTTGGAAGAAAATGTTTCTAACTGACATGCAAATACTGCAAAATGTCCTAAAAACAGGCATTATTTTCTTTATGAAAATCATAACTTTATGCGAAGTAAAACTTCAGAGCCAGTGTGATTGTCACACGTGAGTACAAAAGCATCAGGATTGCCAACAGACGTGAAAATAAAAAGGACTGAACTGTAGCTCATATAACCCTGGCCTCATAAATACTTCCATGTCCACACATTGTGAAGAAGCTCAATGGAGTCTAGACAAAAGGCAGTCAGTTTAGTTGAAGCTGAGCTGCCCTGATGGAATCTCCATAATCCACCAACTCCATCATAGCAAACCTACATGGAGAATATTTGCACTCTGCACACTGTAGATGAAGCCCTCACGGAAGAGAGACTCTCTGAAAAACATATGATAGGATTGAGATCATCACAAATGACACAAACTATTGACTTATTAAACTATTGTCTGAGATGTCCTATGCATATTAGTTGACATACAACACTCACTTGTGTGTCAACAACTGTCTAAGTTAAACTTAGTTAATACTGTTGAAACATAATTCCCAAGATGTGAGAGAGCAACAATCATATGGCGGCACAGTAGGAGTGAATTCAGCATTTGTGTACACACACCTGAAGTGTATGTTATGATGTCAGAGCAGGTGTGGTGCGGGTGAATGGTTTGTCTCGGGGGCACACATGGTGCAGTATGGCTCGCTTACACAAGCTTCATCAGTCAGAGCACAGACAGAGAGCCACAGAGGCTCTTTTAGTCGTTCAGGGCAGTAATGCAGTAATGGAAACACAATGAAGAGCGTAAACATTTTTCAGCTGCAAATGCTGGTCTACCACTCAGACCTCACACAAGCACAAACATATACACACTTGCATACAAATATGGGCACAGACGTGTGCCATAATCCATTAACAGATACATACACACCTGCTGCCAGGTGCTAAGTGGGCAATACCTGAGGGTGTGTTCCTGTTTTCCTGTGTTTGTGCTTCTGTGGGTGCACTGACTGCCTTTTCAACAAGATGAAACTGTCCTCAAGATGGAAGTCATGATTAGCTTCTCAGTACGGATGAAGGTGCTCCTCACCACAAAAAGTGCAAAAATGTTTTCAGAATTTACTTTTCTACTCGGGTAACATTATGGACCAAAAGAACTTTTTGGGGGTTTTATTGAACTGTTGGCTGTCTGTAACAGAGGTGCAGCTTTCTTTCTAACAAATAGAATGAAGAGGAAATTCTTTACCTGTATTCAAACACTCTGACCAATCCAATTATGTAGTTACAGAGAACTGAACTGGGGAAAATAAACCAATTCTAACTCTGCGGTTTCCATGTGCGCACAAGCCTTACACTTACCCTCCGAGTAAGAGAAAGAAGATCACAGAAAAACTCTGTATCAACAAACGCGCTTCAGAGGTTGAGAATGTCCCTCAGATGGACCTGAGGCAAACAACAGGCTTCATCTAAATCTATATGCCATTCATCTGATGTTTAGAGTGACAGTCTGGCTGGAGCTGTGACCTCTGACCTCTTCCTGAGCCCAACCTGAATGTTTAATGATTTTAGGAAATCAAGCCTCATACGTGTATGAAATAAAGCCACTTCAAGAGTTTCTCAAGGTTGTTCACGTCTAGTCAGGTAGAACTGTGTCAGAGATGCAATCTGGGCAGCTTTCCAGAGGCAACTCAGGACCTTGGCTAAAAGATTGAGTTGCTGCTCACAAAGTTTTTCCAGATATCACAAATTATGTTCCCTCCAGCAAAAACAAGCAGACCCTGTTCAGATCTGTCAGCGCATCTCAGCAAAAGAGCTCCACTAGAATTACATGCAGGTGATTTCCTGTCCACAGATAGATGTTATATTCATTCACGACTCATTGGTGAACATGACATAGTATTCACAATATGTGTACTGCTCTCGGAGACATACATGTGGCACATCTGACAAAGAGAACTCTCCAATTTGTCGTTTTGAGTGAATTGGAGGAAGCTGAAGTGTGGCTAAAGGTTGTAGCACTCTCTCTCTGTGAGGGAATGATGCCCATATCCTACAGAGTGATGACTTCTTTATTCAGAGAATGTAAGTCACTCTAAAACACACAAACATACTCGGTGAACCTGAAGAGCTTTAGCGAGCTGGAGGGAGACTGTAATGATGTCTAGATGAGCTCTCTGGCAGGCGGCTTTGGGTAAACAGCTCTGTCTGGACTGGGTGACACTGAGCAGTGTTGCCCTCACTCAACACTCGTTTAGCTAATTACAGCCCTGCCAGTCTGCCAGCAGGACAAACAGTATCTGCTTGTGCTGAGCAGGAAAGACTTCACACAGTGCCTGAGAACATGAGCTGGTTTCTAAAGGACATCACAGGGTGAACATGACTCGGTTTGAAAGAACACAGTAGTGATTTACAGGTACTCCATGAGAAGTATGTAGGGGACTCTTCCATTAGGATTACTAGGGTGGAGTGTGTTTGTACAGAAGATGGTCAAGGTCCGGGTGAGGGTTATGATATCTCAGCATGTCTTAAATCTGTGTTTCAGACTTCAGGACAGAATCTCAAGAGTCTCACAGGTCTAGCTTTTCAGCTTTAAAGAGTTTCAAAGGATGAAACGCAGCAGAACTTCAGGTTAGAGGCTGGAAAGGTGTTCTCTGTTATGAATCTCTGTTCTGATCTCTGTTTTTCTGTTATCTGTCACTGGCAAATCGTTTTTCATTTCCTCCTGAAGTCTGTTTACACACCAGCAGGAATAATACATCTTTCAGAAGGTGAACACAAAAAATACATTTTAAAATACTAAGATTCATTTCTAAAAGTTATAATTTATCCTCAAAGTATGATGCTAGTCCAAAAACGTCAGTGGGATCAAGTTATTTAGTGCTCCAAAAGAGAAGTTCTTGCTGCAGCTCTGCCAGACGTTTCAGGAAGTCCTGCTGATGGTAGCACCGTCTGAAGTTCTTGCTGGTTTCTTGTCAATATTATTTCCTCATTTAGCTTTAAAACTGTTGCAGTGTTATTGAGAGCAATCTGGAGGAGTACTGGAACGTGCTATCTACAATAATGACACAGTTTTATGAATGCTGGGAAATGCTGAGCTGGACTCTGCCAATGATAGCACATCATTGTATCTGTGTTGATGTTGGACGTGGCTAAACTGGCTCCTATCACAGTTTGTGCTGCTTTCACTGATGTACATCCATATCTGCAGTCGAGTGAAACCAAAACAATGGCTGGTGTCTCAATAATGTTGATGTTTGAAGTAACTCAAGCCTGAAGTAAATACACTAGCTGGATGAGTTCATTAAAAAACTGCATTAAGGAATCGAGATCATTTCTGAGGACAGTCAGATCACTCTCACTGGTTTGCAATAGATCACTGTGGGAAAACAGCCATTCAGGCATGAGTACCACATACAGTCCGGCTGTACAGGAGGAATCTAAGGCGAAATCTGTGACAAGTTAGTTTTAAAGTGTTGAAATGAAGGTAACTTCAACATTTAAACAAATGTGTGATCCTTACGTGTTTATGTATGCAAATGACAATTACTTATACAGCAAATTCTGAACCAACACGTAACTCATTCTGCACTATTTGTTCTACAAACATTCAATTGAACCTCAGTTAAGGAACCTCAAGTCCTCAAAAAACTTTCACAGTGTGATTTTTTTTCCCTTCTTGGGTCAGTAAGCAGCAACCTAGAAAGTAGTGAGAAACCAAGAACAAAAGCCTAAACAACCCCCCCATAAGACCCACAGCATCACAGGTCTGCATGGGCAAGCATCACTGTTATTATTACTATTATTAATATTACTACTAAATATTAAGATTATGATCTCATATAACAGGAAGTTGGAATATTTAAAATCTAAGTGAAAAATCAATCAGTGATCACAAAACATATGAAGGTACTTTAAAAACAAATCAAAGAACTGTAAAATGAATGCTTCATGAGACAGGAAGCCAGAGCTAGTGTAATACTCTTGCTCTGACTGGCTTTTCTTAATAAACCGGCTGCAGTTTTGTGCAGGCTGCACTCTGACTGTTTTTTTAGGCAGCTACATAAAAAGTGCTTTACAGTCAAAGTAAGAAAAACAAAGAGATGTGTTGAGTTTTTGTCTGTTGCAAAAGGCATTTTTCAAGTGATGTTTCCTAACTGGCGAAAAGTTGTTTTTCCATGTGTTTTGTTCCATATCAGAGTCAAAAATAAAACCTTCTTTGTTTCAGCTTTCTGAAAACCAGTTGCTTTTCATTTTTCCTTTCATTTAGTCTAAATCTAAATGTTCGTTTAGCCCTATACACAGTCTACAACCTGGTCCAAAGCACCAGAATCTTGTATTTCAGCAGGTGACTGATGAGAGTGTTGATATGGAAATCTTCTTTAATCCAAACGAGGATATCTGAGAGCAGCCCAACATATCCCAAAATAACATGATCTATATAAACACTGTCAGCCGGTTCTGTTTATAAAGTTCAGGCCCGATAAAGACCAAATGAGTACCTTTCACCACTAGAGGTCGCATTTCAAAACAATATTTAATAACGGTGAATCTTGATGATGCTATGAAGGAGTGTGAACTGATGGGAAATTTCAAATCCACCATCCAGGGATGATAGAAATCAGTCAGAGTGGATTCATGAATCATGTTCACAGATGAGGTCATGAATGACATGTTTATTACTTGTATGTTTGATTATTTTGTGTCATTCTAATTGAATTAGCTGCAAGGAAGGTAAAGTTTAATGCTAAATTATTACTGATATGTGACTCTATATATCATATGAATGGGTGGGTTAATGCTGCATAGTCTTACATGTTCAAAGCAACCAAAAAGTAAAATAAAAGTTTAACATATTCACAGTGTTTGCAAAAAAGCGTACTATTTATGGGTAACATACCGTAGAGGTCTTCATGTATCTACTGTAACCCGAAGAACAGGTATTCGACCTGGCTGATCATGTGCTCTCTGTCTCTGAATGAGAACTGGAGGTGAAGGCTAAATCATACAGGAGCTGCATACACAGTAGCCGGACAGCTGTTATCTTCAGTGTGAACACAAGCAGTTCTCCTGTCCACCTGCAACAAACATAACATAACAGTCTTTTACTGTTTCAGTTCAAGAACATGAATGTATAAAGATGCTAATGTATGAAAGGATGTGTACACCACACAGGTTTTAATGAATGTAAACGTTTCGCTTTCATGTGCATGCAGGAGTCTCAATGTTTCAGTGTTCAGATAAACTGTCAGACTTCACATGTGAGTTTTCTTCAACAAATAGATGTTTGGTGGCATATAAACAGTATTTAAGCCTTCATTGTGTTGCGAGAGTTACGCGAGCACACGCAACATTTTCATTTGTGCAGAACTGGTAGTTAATTAATGGTCTGCTAATGCAAAAAAGAAATCAACTGTAGAAATTACATTTTAAATGTATTTGTTTGCTTTTCAGACAAATCATTGCAGTAAAAATCCCAAAGTGGCGAGGGAGAGGTCGACTGAAGCCGTGTTTTACTGCTCTTCTTCTGCCTGTTTTATGATGTGGTTTCCTCCACACACAGCCGCTCAAACGGAGGCAAAAATAATGAGTACAACTGCTTGTGGAGTGGCTAACATGGAGAAAACCAGCGCAATTAGCTGAATTGAGTTGGGCTGCTCTCTGTTCATGCTGAGGCTGATTTCCTCCATTAAATCCAGCAGGGGAAGCACTTTATAGAGCAGAACCATCCCAGAGAAAATCCCTGCCGCCCTGTCGCCTAGCGCACAACTGTATTTTAAACAACTTGATTAAGTTGAAATAACTGCCCCACCCCAGCGGTAATGAGTTATTCCTGCAAAGTCCAGACGGCTTTACACCCCGCTGCTAAAGCAAACCCAAAAATGCCATATTGCTCTGTGCTGGTATTTTCAAGAGATTATATATGACACCTCAGTAATGTCATAAAAAACATCTCGCGTTTCATTTTGACCCAAAATAGCCTAAATGAATAACTGCTGTTACTTATTGCTTATACTTGTTTAATTTCTAACCCAAATAATTGTTTTTTGGAAGTAAAACTCTAAATCACATTGATGAAAGGACCCAGATCTAGAGATCAGAATATCAGAGACTGTTGGCTCTTTTGACTTGGGCCTCCCAGAACACCCTAGCAACAGCCCATCACAGCCTATTGCAGCCTGCTGTGAATTCCTTACAACCACCTAACAATCCCAAGATAATGCACCATTCAGATCATGTAAAATCCCTTCTTCTTACACTCCCAGAAAAAGGGTAAGGATGAGATGTTGAAGGTCAGAGGTGAGATTTGGAGTCACAGATCTGGAAGGTAAAGAAATATCAAGCCCCCAAATTCAAGGGACAACACTATTTCAGGGCAGCATGTCATCACTGTTAGCAGTACACCCACACAGAAGCAGTAATACGATACTGTTGACATCACTGGCTTTTAATGATTAGACCTCTGCTAACACAAGACTCCATACACCATATATGAACACAGATATAAAAACAGATTTTCTGAAGAAAATGTAAGTGGTGCTTGTCTGGGGGGGTTGCCAGGGCATTGCTATGCGGTTGCTGAGTGGCTTTTAGAATGTTGCTAAGCAGTTGCCAGGTTGTTGTGGGTGGTGAGGTAGTTAGATGGTTTTTAGATATGGCGCAGGTCTATCCTTCAGTGTAAGTCAATTGGATTCTTTTACCAGGAATCTCAAGTGTGCTCATTTAGAAAAGTAACAGCACACCTCACCATGCAGAATTGTGAGCAGAAAAGAGCTACGCACAGAAGTTTGAACTGTTATCCTGTAATAATGCTTTTCTCAGAAAACTGCACGAAGTGGCTTCTGTGATTCCTTTGGTTGTGTAAACGGTGTGTGTGTGTGTGTGTGTGTGTGGGAGAGACAGCTAGTGTGTTGACAACGGGCGTCTCTGTGGAAAAACACAGTCTTATTGAAGCTTCGTCAGACGATCATCACCCCCCACCCCTCTGTCATGACTGAAGGCAGCTGTTTGTTTCTGAGCTGATATCTGTGGGGTCTCTCGAACCCTTACACTCACAGGAGACCTTTTATCACAGCAGGAGAGCGTGTGTGTGTGTCTGTTTAAGAAATCCTTATAAGGCTTTAAAGAGTAATAGTTAACAGTAATTCACAACAGAGAGAGAGAAAGTGTACAGTATGCACTGACTGTCTTTATTCTGGCATTCTGTTGTTTTTGAGATGTGACAAACGCTCTCTGCATTTACCAGAGAGAACACCTTTAACACATGGGATTTTTCCCAGTCTACCAATGGGAGGGAGAGAGAGCAAAGACATTAGGTCAGATATGTTTTCCTCTGTGGTAAAATGAAATGAAATCTATTGGTTTCAAACCACAGACTTAAAGCAAACACATGGCACCAAAACAGCCCCCCCACATGCACACACAAACCACATGCACACAAAACACACCTAAACACACACAGACTAGTGTGTAATTCACAGCAGACGCATGCAGCCAGAACTTTATTAAAATCAACTGCAACTGTTTCACCAGTAAAGGCCTAGAATTAAATAATGTCAAAGTACACATAATTGAAAACTGTATACTCAGTTAAAACTACTTAAGTAAAAAGTGTTGATATTGGGGTGAAAAATGAGCTGGACAGTGAGATTCATCCAGATAAGTATCTATTATGACACGTCTACTTACAATCAACAGAACAGAAGTAAAACACTGAGCCCATATTTATCCATGAAGCATTTAATATGAGCAAATACTACATGTGTAACGTCCCTCTTTAGCCCAGTCACTCCCCCACACTGGTCTATCAGAGGTCTAAACCCAGTCCAAACGCATGCCCGTGACATCAGTGTGGAATCCCACTCAGTGTGAATGCCACAGAACCAAACTTTGGGTAGTTACAGTCAGCGGTGGGCGTGACTCATCTCTGTATGAGTTTAATTCTGTTCTAGACACACTGTGACATTTACAGCTGCCTCTCCTCCAGAGCAGTGCAGTCGTGCAGCAGACAGCAAGACTGTATGTGTCAGTGATCACTGAAATACTGCCCAATGCAAGATGCTGTGAAATGTTCACACACACACACACACACACACACTGGGCTTCAGCATATGTGTTGTTCCCTGTCATTAAAGCATTATCCTGTACAGTCTGTCTGGCCCTCAGGGAATCCCCTGTACACACACACACACACACACACCAGCATCCTCCATTATGACACATGGTAACAGGACGGCTCTCGAATGTTTAGGTTGTGATGATCTCTTCAAGAGAACTTCTATAGAAAACACATATAGAAAACTTGTCCACAGTGAATTCAGTGAAATATTCTCATTGTTTTTTCCTCAAACCAGTGTCATTTTAAACCAGTGAACAATCTGCTCAAATACTCGTTTTGTGTTCCATGGAGTCACACAGGTTTAAAATGACATCAGGGTGAGTAAACAGAAGGAATTAGTATTTTTGAATGATTTATTTCTATACAAGTGGGTCATACTTTAAACTGAAACGAGAAACGGTCTGGAGCTGAACATCAGCATTGTTCTCGTCTCCTCCCCCAGTTCTCGGGAAAGTTCATAGCAAGAGAATGAAGACAATGACATTTTCAGTGAAAGAGTTACATGAGTTCTGTCAGCTGAATCAAAATCAATCAGAAACTCCACTTTTACATTTTCTGGCGAGACCGTAAGGGGTGCGTGCCAATACAAAACTCAGAGTGTTGTGAGTGCGTTGCTACGAGGTTGATAGGTGATTACTAGCCCACTGACATCTCTGATGTTCTGCTGTCTGTATACTGTAACCCCTACATGTCAATTGTTTGGAAAAGTAATAACACACAACTGCTCAACAAACGTTTACTGTACTTTTCCTGTTGCTGCAGGGTAAGGGCGCAGCAGTAACTCAGGTTCTAGCCTGAGTCAGCAGTGCTAATAAAACTCTGCAGTGTACAGATCAAGTGTATATCCTCTCAGAGCAATATTTACAGTGCTTGTGAAATGTGTGTTGTTCTTGTGCTATTTTACACGGGTTGCTAGAATGAAGGTTTTCTTGTGTAGCACAGTTCTGTAATTCCAGACCGTTTATTCCACTCGTTTGTTGCTGGCAATAGTCAAGCAGGAGTTGGCGCGTAGAGGAAGACGCCAGTCGCCGAGTTTTCCAGAGCAATGAGGCTGTACCCTGCTAACACTCCCCCCCCCCCAACCTCCAGAGGATTCCTGCTGACTCGGCCGACACACGCCAAACAATGCACAGTAAATACAGTATCACATTAATCCTGATACAAGCCAGAGAGAGCTAAAATGAAGGAGAGAGAGAAAGAAAGCTAACTGTTGTTGAATGCCTGGCTCAACATGAAACGCTTAAGTCTGGATCGAATTCCACTGTCAAATCTGTGCCACACAAAGCAAATCAGACACACCACACAGCTATTAATAGCAAGAACAAATACCAGAAATTAATTACAGGCTTTGGATCTTCCACCAGCATCTGTGTGTGTGTGTGTGTGTTAGGCTGCTGGAGGACATGTTTGTGATGGCAGTTGGATTGATCAGGCCCTGCACAAGCTAAACTTGGAGTTTTATGATCAGACAGAAGAAACGTGAAATGTTGCAGATAAGCCTCTGTGTGGAGCAGAAAGGCCTGGAGATTCAGCAGGATTTAAGATTTGTTCCTGTAAGTTTTGTGGTCATAAGCTGTTGATTATACACAAAAGGAATAATAGAGTAGTTCAACCAAACATAAAAGCTGTGTCGTGGTTTACTCACCCTCAAGTGGATCCAAACCCCTCTGTCTGTCTTTCCTCTGTGGAGCACAAGAGATGTTCAGCAGAATGTTTACAAAACTCTCTTCCATACAACACAAGTAAATGAGGACAGATGCTGTCCACTCCACAAACAACACAAGCTCTATAAAATCACTTCATACAACACACACACACACACACACTGTTCTGAGTCTCGCCAGTGAGTTGTGTGAGAAGCAGAGAATTGGGTTATTCACTGAAAATCTCCGCTGCAGCTTTGTGTCATCAGCTACAAGGACATTTGATTTAAACCTGACACCTGACATGTTTGAGTTAGCAGTTTAAATCTGAAATATGTCATTATTTGTTTGAATTGAAATGAGTGTAAAATGGAGGTCAGGTTTGATGTCTTGCAGAATATCACAGAAGAAAATGTTTAGCTCACCCCATATCCTCAAATATCACCAGTTATCACCAGTAAACTGTTATTTTATTTCTGCTACAGCAGTTCAAACACATGAAGTGACAGCTTTCTTTTTGAAGTGAGCGAGTTCTTGAGCGAATTCAATTAGAACAGACTGCTCTTAATTACGTCTCCTCAAATAGACTTCTTTAAAAAATAAGTCTTATTGTCGTTTGCTGAAATGTGTTCCATATCTGCCTGTTTCTACTCTACAACAAACTGCCAACCCTCACATGTGGAAACATATTAACTGCGCAATTCAGTTCATATGCCATTGAAATAAAGCGAAGCATTTAAATGCAAACATATTGCATATCTCAGCCAGTGATGAGCAGTTTGAAATCTGCTGAGATTTGATGGTGCAGGGTGACTATTTGTGTTCACACATGAAGGGTACGAGCTGAGTATTCATCAATGATATGTGTGTGCATTTGTACCTGATGTGTTTCTGGGAAAAGAAAAAGACATGTTTCACATACAGTGTGGGAGAATTTCCTAAGAAGGCTTTGTCTTCTTGAGAAGTGAGCTACAAAAACAGATTTTGGATTTCTGTTTGCTTTTACAACAGTTACAAACAGTACAAGTATGTTTGTATATTAAGGTTTTAGGAATGATCTGAGAAATACTAATTCATAACCAAATTAATTCAATAATCAATGTAGGTGAGTCGGCACTAGATGTAGTAGAATTGTAGGTTTTCTGTGAATGTGTTATCAAGCTATTATGTGGACAGCGTTTCTGTTGGACAGACATGAGGAACATGTGATGGTGCTGCATCAGTCAAGACTGACATCATAACATCTTCATGTGTTCAAAGAGACGGATGTTTGAGGCAGGACGCCTGGTGTAAGTATGAAATATCTGCTGTCCACAGAACCCACAGCCATGCACCTCTGCTGAGGAGCAGATCATTCACATGACCTCCAGCTCCAGACTGCTGCTAGGTCTTCAGTCTGAAAAAAACACAAAGCATGTGTGTGTACTAGCTTTATAATCCCACTGTCACTGGCAGGAGAGTCTGGTCCAGTGACTGATCAAAAAGCAGATTAGTAGGGGGTGTGGGCTGACAGAAGGTGAGGGAAGTCAAAGCTGCAGCTCAAAGGAAGGATCACACAGGTTTGACCAGCACCAGAAAACTAGCTGATCTGACTCACCAGTACAGGATCTCCAGATTCAAGATCTGTTTCAGGTTCATGCCAGCAGAAGACCTTCAGAAGCCCAGAAATAATTCAAATGTACAATTGATTATATTCAGAGTAGTAGTTCATTAAATGAATTATCAATCATTTCATAACTGATCATTTACTCACCTACCTGGTTCCAAACCCATATGATTTTGGTCACTGGTCTCTCAGGAAATTAACCGACAGCTTTAGTTGTCTTTGTGTGTTAGGCTTGGATAGAAGAAAGTATTTTAACATCCAAAAAATTACACACATCGCCTTTCATTTTCGCCGAACACAGCTGCAATTTTGCTTTTACACTTTCCCAGTCAAAGAAACATCTCAGGAGAAATTCTCACAGACATCTGAGGCAGCTGATGAGAGATCTGCTGAACATCCAGCACCTTCTGAGGAGAGGTGACAGTGTGATGTGTGCGAGAGAGGTGAGCAGTGAGATCAGACTGAGATGAGAGAGGTGAGCAGTGAGGTCAGACTGAGATGAGAGATTTGCTGAACATCCAGCACCTGCTGAGGAGAGGTGAGCAGTGAGATCAGACTGAGATGAGAGAGGTGAGCAGTAAGATCAGACTGAGATGAGAGAGGTGAGCAGGTAGATCAGACTGAGATGAGAGAGGTGAGCAGTGAGATCAGACTGAGATGAGAGA